>JAOWBL010001527.1:3011-15204 GCA_028564865.1 Zenarchopterus dispar | reverse complement strand
TTAGTTAGTTAGTTAGTTAGTTAGTTAGTTAGTTAGTTAGTTTTAGAGGGTGGCACCTGCTCTACATCGACTGAATTACAGCCTTTAATTTAAAATTAGCTTATAAATGAATGAATCTGGTTGTTTAGACGTTTAAGATTTTTGGACGTAGAGAGAAGAGGAAACAGTTTTTTAAAGAATTGGAAGGACTGGTGATCTAAATGTGATAATAATGGAAGACATGCTGGTATGCTACGTGAGTGAAACCCACATCCAGAGCTGGAGGTGGGTTTAGTGAGTCTGGGAGTTAAATGTAGCTCAAACTTGTGCATCAGCGTCAGTGTTCAGGTGTACAGACTGGATCATCACCTGTCCTGAAGCACATCAACAACGCCAAGATAGCTTTTTCTTGTTTTTTTTTTTCTCTTCTGTCCCTCACTCTCTGATAGTTCATTGCACAACTCTGGAAAGATGCACCACAAGGATTAGATTTAAGTTAATGTTTATTCACACTGGATTAAAATGATCTGGGAACCTGCGGTAATTTCTAATAATTATGAGGATGTATGTGATTTTAATCCAGTCTCAAAGCACCATTTATGTGATTTGTAAAGATTCAACCCAAATTACTTGGCATAGTTCAGCAAACAAAGAGGTCAAATGAAAGACTGGAAAGACTCTTACCAATGATTTTTATGAGCCCTGAAGCACAACGTGAGGGTGCACTTCACCTGTTGCCCACCTTTCCCCCAGATGGGATTTGCTTCCATACACCATCGAAGAGCATGGAAAAATCCACCGATGGATTGAAATTAAACTTCACCTTTTCTACCGAGGCAGACGGCAGCACACAAGAAAGAAGAGGCTTTCTTCCCACAGATCGCCCCCAGTCAGAGTCACCGATATCCTTGAGTATGAAGTCTGAGCGCTTGTGAAAGGTGGCACTTGAGATAAGGACCTGGGAAAGCAACAAAACTTGACACTTTATTGTCACACTTGACTAGTTGTGTTGATATAGCAAAAGACATATCCTTTCTCTTGTTCTACAGGTTTCATGTCAGAAATCAAACCAATTTTCAGTATCACATTTACAGCTGTTGTGAGGGAAAAGATGGCAGCGGATTACCACACGCTGAAACTGAAAATGGATCCTTGAAACTGTTTCTAAGCCAGATGCCAATCACCGATGAAACCAGGAAACCTCCACTTGGGAAACTTTAAAGAGAGGTTCTCGGATTTCAAAAGCAGAGGAGAGTAAGGCAGCCCCTGGTCCTGAAACGTAATAACTTAATGGAATCAATGAAGGAGCACAAAGACTGCGTAAACACGAGGGCAAAGGGTAGCGTCACATGACCGCTGGCTAGCGCAGTCGATCTATCATTTCAGGCTCGAGGAAGTTTGTCAATAGTGAAAGTTAACTGTCTTTATCTATCAGTTCCCTTTTGATTGCATTTCACATAAATAAAGATGGGGTAACTTTCAAAATAGTCCCCATGAAAACAAATTTGATTCTTTTTTTTAGCATTTATGCAGATAAAAATGATCAAACCAACATAATTGTTTATTGTAGAGAAGAGTGTGCTTATATATCATTAATATTTACGGTATTTGGGGTGGGGGGGTGGGACGGGGATGGGGGCAAAAACTAAATTGAAGATAATGTGCTCCTGTCTTACCTGGACAGGTAGAGACGTGCACGGCCAACAGGAAGGGGAGCCGGACGGAGCGGGCTGCTGGTAACCCAGGGTGACCTGGGGTTGCCCGGGGCAGCACACTCAAACTCACGGGGGGTGGGGGGTCTCCAGACGGAGAGTGGAAGAAAAAGGCCTCCACTTTTTGATTTATTCACGTATTTCTGCAGTATGTTCATTTTTTCAGAACCGATTAATCTTGTGCACGCTGAAACAATGACGTGAGCCTTGTCAAAATAGGAAATCGGTTTTAACTAATCTGTGATCTCCAAGGTTAACCTGTTTGTCTGCCAGTGTATATAGTGAGGGATATAAGGTCAAAGGTTGAGGGTCAGAGGCCAGAGGGATGAGCAAGCAGTAAAGACAGATCCCCACAAGCCTGCCTCTGGTCCCTGAGGGTACGAGACCCTCTTTATTCTTCAAACGCAGCATGTGAAGTACTCGCTGCTTGTACACATAAGATATACAAACAAACAAAAAGAAAACAAAAAGCACAAACATTAGCCTTCCCTCTGCTTCAACATGTAGTGTTTTTGTTCTGGAAAGGCTCCACTTTTAGACATTTAGTTGCAAGGACACATTTCTAGAAATAATCTCCCACTTTTGTTTTAGTCAACTTCTAATTGAAATGTTTCCTCCGGCCCCGACAGGAGTTTTATTGTCAGCGTTAGATCTGAGCTAAATCTGGATTTGCTGGATTTGATCTGATGCACAGCCCGTACTTCCTGAACGTGGTTGTTACAGATGTCCTAATGCAACGTCCATCTTTCCAGAAAGGCTCCCAATCTCGAAACTTTAACATCTGTTGTCACATGTAGCATCGATGCTACGTCCATGGAGTACGTTATTTATTCATGCTTCCTCCTACTCAGGGCATCGGGGGTGTGGTGGCGTTCATCTCAACAAAAGCCCATGATACATGCCAGACAGCTCACCAGACCACAGATGATGCTACGCTAACTAGCAAAACCTCATAGAGGCACTTAGAGGCCACAGTGGAGCTAAATAACAGGTCAAAACAGCTGATGTAGAAGATTATCTGGGGTCATTTTGGGTGAATTATCTGTATTGTATTTTCTGGGTTGTATTCTTTGGTTTATTGTCGTTTTCATTCATGTGGGATTAAAATTATCTGGGGACCTGCTGTGATTTGTAATTACCAAAGAGGGCATCTGTGTTTTTAATCCCGTCCCAATGCGCCGTGTCTGCGAGTTGTAAAATAAAAATTACCTATCTTATTGAACCAAACACCGAGGTGGCAAGATCATTTTAATCCCGCCTGAATGCAGGCCAGCAAGTCGGTGATGTGCAGACTTTTTTTTGTTTGTTTAATTCCTCTCATCGCCTTTTCTGCCTTTTTCCCAGTGTAATTTTAAGGATTACAGTATTGTGTGATATTATATTACAGCTGACACCACATATAGGGTAGTGATCTGATATTTTATATGATAAACATCCAGAAATGAATCAACGTTAAGCTTTACACAGAGACGAGAAGTCTCTATGAAGCGAGAAGTCCAGATCAGCAGAACGACAACGAAACAAAGACCAGTGCATCAAACAACGAGTTTGTTTTCTTCATTTTTAATCAAACTCAAAGCATCTCTGAAGTGCAAAAAGCCTTTCAGGCTTCAACGAAAGCTCCACAAACATTTACCACTCAGTTTACTGTTACCATGGCAACTCAAAGCATCCCCCAAACACCCCTTTTTCCAGTTTTGTCACTTGTCAAAACGTGACGTGTTGACCCTGAAATCTAACTCTCTGGACCATCTGATCAGATGGTTTTAAATCGATATTTAACCTTAATGTTAAACAAACGGTAAATGTTTTATAAAACACGAGGCTTTAACGTCACTTCTGGGATGAACGTCTGTAAAACACAGACTTAGTTTCATGAATGCAAGAAACTAAATACAGATGTGTCATTTTAGAATTACTGCAGGTCAAGAGCTCTTTTTTTTTTTTTTAGTCTAGTGAAAAAAAGTACATTAGACATGACCAGAGAACATGTTTTTTATTTATATTAACAAAATACTTGGCTTTCAGGGTGATGAGAAAACCTCCATATGAACAGTTTTTTTCTAACACCAGCTCTCTATGACATCATGGAAGGGAAATTTTCCTTATATGGTAATATAGTCCAGGTGCTTTTAAAGCCCCTTTAAAAGCATACGTTTCCAAATGTAGAGCAAAGATCAAGTTTTCCGTCTTGGTCAGTCCCCTTGCTAGGTATTGTATTGTGCACAACTGCACATTTTAGTGGGTAAAAACTCCAGTGGCCAGGGCCTGTGCATTTATGCCCTGTGTCATGCTAGAAACAAGCTAAAAAACAAAACAAAAAATCTTCATGCATCTCAAGCAAAAAAGCACAGTTGTTTAGCTAATCACCACACCAAAACAGCCGCTGCTGCTGGCGACTACGAAGCCGAGAGTGTTATGGTGACAACCACATGAACTTTTCTGTTTCTAGTCAGCAGATGGTTTGTGACTCGGTCAGATATTTACGGCACTTTCCATATCTGCTATTAACACGGTCTCATACAGAAGAAAATATATTTAGACCGTGAGACACTGAAAGATGATAATCTATAATGGTACACAGCAGAACATAAGAAGCAAAGCATTTAGTAAAACAGAAACATGCTGGAGTCATTTTTGTTGCTGCCGTTCATTATGCCGACCTCTTCGGTGTTTTGAGTCGGATTCTGGCTCAAACACGAACAGAAGGGCAACAGCTCTCCGAGCCATACACAGGAAATGTTGAAAAATGTGTCTGGGCGGGGCTTTCGTGAGTTATTAGGCTCCGCCCACGACAAGCCTCTGAGAACTGGACCAATCAGTAAACATCTGATCCGGATCTGCTCATTTTCAGCAGGATCCATGACTTGTGTGTGCTTCTAATCCTATGCTGGGTGGAAAGGTATTCTACATGGTCATAAAATGAACATTTGAACAATTAACAACTGATATAACTCTAAAACAGGCATCTTAACTTAAAACTGACTGGAAGGTTTATATACAAGAGGTTTGACTATTATCACCTTTCTAGAATAAAAAAGAAGTCATTTTTGTTTATCCTTCCCTCGTCTCCATCTAGACTCATTTTTCCTTCTTCTTTTCTTTCAAAATGTGAAGGAGAGCTGGATCATGTCATGCAGTCTGGTGAAGGATTATTTATTGGGTTGTTTTTTTTTAATCCTTTAAGTCTCAACTAATCTCAAGTGTTTAAATTTTGCTAAACTCTGAGGAGAGAGAGAGAGTCCAACCCCAGCGCTAATTAAGATCTGCTGCTGGTTTCATAACTTCTGTCCCAAAACTGACCAATGGCATAGAAGGTCACTGTCCAGCCAGAGGGTGGGCTGATCCAATCAGAAGAAGGTTCAGTAGGAGGGGCTGTGAGGTGGCCAGAGGAGGAGGACCTGAACCCCCCCACCCCAAAAAAAATAATAATAAACTCCACCAACTCCTATGACGGAGCGTAATCGGATTCAGAGGAGCTTAGTGGGAATGTTGCCCGTAGAAATTATCTTATTATTAAGAATTCTTTGTTTAGCAGATGCCCTTATCTGAAGGCTGGATTAGAGGGATTATTCTTTTATTCCTCCCTTCAACGCATAATACTTGGGAAGCATTTCCCTGGTAATTGGGTATAAGTGCCCTTGTTTAGTTGGCCGTGTTACCGCAGAGCAGCTAGCAGCTCGACGTGAAGCGTTGTGGTGTTCTTGAACGCCACACTAGATGGCTGATAGTTTCAAAGGAAACGCACCTCAAGTGGCTGAATTTGAGCTGTGAGCCACGAAGAGGGGGAGGAGGAGGAGAAGAAGAAGAAGGAGATGGAGAAGAAGAAGAAGAAGAAGGAGATGGAGGAGGAGGAGGAGATGAAGGAGAAGAAGAAGCAGTCAGGGTTTGGATTATAATGTACGTCATGAACACTGAAGAATTTCAGCAAACACCTCAAATGAAATGATCATCTGTAAAGTGCCATAATTTGGGTTTATTAATATAGACGAACGTCCAGTCACATGGGAGGTCACCGATTTCTTACGAAGGACAAAATGATGATGAAAAGTAAAGGTGGAGGCAGGACAGGCGGGATAAGGATTTCTGTTGATAACACAAATGGAAAACAGAACGTGGCAGCAAATGTTACATTTTCCTTGTGAAAATAAAGGGGTCCAGGTCCGAGTCAAGTCCTTCACACAAGGTGAGCTTACATAAGTGGACCAAAAGAACAAAGGAATAAAAATAACGTCAGCATGATCTGGAAGGAAAGAAAAACATCCTCAGGAAGCTTTTTTTTAAATCTCACCTTTCAGCCTGTTGTACGACTTTGGCCAGAGAATAGTTTACTTCTCAAGTTTTATATCTTGCAATTATAGGCCAGATTCCTTTTTGGTTTTTTATTTTTTTTGGGGGGGTTTTTTTCGAAGATGAAATGATTGGAGAGTGTGTAGTTTATCACCCTGGAGGAATTTTCTCCTTTTAATCAGCAGTTTATGTTCTGTAATAATCTGAACAATGTGCACAGCTCTCCGCTGTTTTTCTGAGTTTCCAGGGAGGCGTGAGGAGGAAAATGTGATTTCCATGCTGTAACGACGGCCATCTATATGTTTTATCTCCCGTCTCTCTTCCTCTGAAAGCCAAGGACAAACTTTGGCAGGCTGGTCACAGCCTGTCGGCCTTGTTTCCCCGCTAACGACTTTAAACCGACATTCATCTCAAACTACTTCAAAAGCCGCGCGGTCAAACGTCTCCGAGACACTCCATCTGCAGCAGCGTGCACGTAAACGCACGATAATGCTCCCTGCCATCAGTCTCCGGGGGGTTTTCAGCCTACCTGACCTTGTTGCGCTCCACCCATCCAAACCCACCTAAAGATGCGCTGCAACGGCTCAACCGTGATCCTCCATCAAACATGATTTTCTTTCCTCTCCTCCCGTTTCTCTTGTTTTCATTGTCCCGTTTTAGTCCCACCACCACCTTTCTGGTGTCCCATGGGTGTCTGGTAAACAAATGGTCATGGGTTTGAATGATATTAAAACTCTGGTCCGGTCCCTGCCTGCAGCTTTCTCTCTGTGGATTTAAAAACCCAAATCATCCATCCATCCATCCATCTTCTCCACCCGTTGAATCCATCTGCTGGGTCGCGGGGGTCTGCTGGAGCTGATCCCAGCTCACTACAGGTTGTAGGCAGGGGTACACCTGGACAGGTCGCCAGTCCATCACAGGGTCACACACATAGATGAACAACCACACACACTCACACCTACGGGTAATTTAGACTTCTAAATCAACCTAAGATACTTGTGTTTGGACTGTGGGAGGAAACCGGAGAAAACCCACGCAAGCACGACGAAAGCATGCTAACTCCACACAGAAAGACAACCCATGATCTCTCTCTGAATTTTGATCATTCCTCTTTATGTCTTCAACCAACAATTTCTAGTTCATGCCCTTTTTTGCACACAGTGTCTGTGGGTCCTAAGACCCCACGCTAAACTCCGTAAATGTCACGCTATTGGACCAGCCAGGATCATTAATGTGGATATGATCCCGGAGGGAATCCTCCCCAGCTGATGATGCTGTTTCTTGAAACTTATTTAATAAAAAGAAGAGAAAAGTAAGTCCATTTGTCTTGTTTACAGGCTTTGAGAGCACTGAGGTCCTTTGGGCCGATCGACGTACTGCCAGCGTGAAAACACCTGTACAGAGTTGTCACGGCTCTTTTGTCCACACAGCCGGTCTATGTCCACCCAGGGGGTCAGAAGTGGTGCTGCTACATACTAAAGCATGGCTTCAAAGTATAAAATCACAAATGGCATTTGTTCCAAAACACCTCTGCTTTAAACAGATTCATGTTTAAAAAACATTATGCTTTCTTTTGAAAGTAAGGTTGAAAATTTCTACAAATGATTATGGTCTTGTTAGGTCAATGCAGTCCTTCTGGTCAGTGAAATCAAAGGTATTTTTTAAATAATCCCATAATCAAACAGGTAAAAGGCCTCCGCCACGTACGTTTCTGGTCACATGATGTGTCAAGTTTCACTCTCTTGTTCTGTAAAGTTCACAGTGGGTTTTTCTGAGTCAGATGAGCTGCAAGCCTCCCACCAAGAAAGCTACAGAAAGCCAAAGTGCCCTCACGTGAAGTCACCCGCAACACAAACAAGTTATGCTACAAATGGAGAGGATAATGAGCAGCCGAGTGAAGCCGGAAAATGGCTTTTCCTGACTTGGCAGGTGCTCTCTTTCAGCACTGAGAACATCTGTCACTCATGTCGAAAATAAACGGAGAAAACCCAGGAGAAAATTACAGTCCAGCTGCACAGACAGCTGATTACCCAAACCGGGGAAACTCTTCAGACGGCGTATGTAAATGAACGCACGAAAAGCGTTTAATCACGTCGACCCCGTCAGAAACGCCTCCACACCCGAGTTCACCACAGCAGAGAGGATCCTGGGTGGGTTCAGACAAACATGACCAAACACATCCCTCCATCCATCTCATCAGAAGAAGTGCAGCTGTTGGGGGGCGCGCACGTGCACTGTGACCTGCTAGCCCGACTTCAGTGGAAGGACTGGAATGCAGCATCTGTTTATTATAAATCCTACATGTGTGTGGATGCCAGCAATTATTTTTCTTTCCTCAGAAAATACTTAAACCACACTCGAGAGCCAGGATGGAAGGTGGAACACGCCTTAAACCACCGTGCGCACGTTCAGAAATCATACACAGTCTCTCCTTTCACATCCAGAGCGATGCAGGCGGAGACGGAGCAGACGAGCTTTGATGTGGGAATCAAAGTGTTGGTGAGGAACTACAAACAGATCAAATCCATTAAACTGTCATATTAATCTACATTTAAAGTAAGATCTGTCAAAGTAAGAGTGAAAATAAAGACGCACGGCTTATGGGATGGACTGGAACAAAGATGTTCAAACGTAGAAAAGGGGTATTAGATGTAACAGAGATGCTCTGAGTTTATGGTGATTTTTTCCTGTCCCTTCAGCTGATCAAAGCAAAAGACAGAATATCACAAATAACTTAACAGATCACAAATGTGTGGCCAACTAAAAATACACCCAGTGTCAAAATAATATGTGAAATGAAAGCGCGCACGTGATGAGAAGCAGCAGCAGCAGAAGTGTGCAGCTTCAGCTGTGGTTGGAGCGGCGGTGTCGTAATCAGCGTGTGGATCAACATCCTGATTACGGTCCGGCTCCACATTCCAGCCGCTTCCAGGTTTCTGTGATGAGCATGTGGGCGAGCCTGCAGGGCGCATGTGTGCGACCGACCGAAGAAAACTACCCATCAGCCTCATCAGCACGCTGATCTTTTCTGTCCATGTCTGTGAACCTGTGACTTGGTAGAAAAGAAGGGCAAACGTTGATGGGAAACTGTGGTTGTCAACCAAAGCCAAGCCTGTATGACTCGAGCGCGTGGGCTCTGAGCAGATCTGAGCAGCAGTTTCGTAACCAGCACTTTCCTTTTGTGCATTCTTTTCATTTTATTCTTGCTTCCTCGTGTTTATGGGATCAATAGTCTTCCTTGATCTAAAAAACGACCACATTTTAAAGTGCAGGATTTGACCACGCCTCTGTAATTAAAGACCCAGGTAACAACCAGACTCATAAACGGTAACAATACAGCTTATTTTTGAAACTTTATGGTTCTTAATCGTAAATAAGGATGTCACCTCCATGCAGAACCTACGTTTTTGTGCAGCGCTGCAGTTACACTCCAGAACACTAGGTGGCAGTGAAAGCTGCAGCTCTGTGGCTTAATGCTGAGTTTTCTTTTTGTTTATGTGCTTTATTTAGCTCAAACAAAGCACATTTTATGAGTTGATAAATGTTGAACAACTTTTACTGACATCACAGGATCCATCTTATTACCCAGATCAAAAACGTAGAAGTAGTAGTAGCAGGAAATACAACGTGCATATATACAAGTACATCATACAAGGTGCCCGCCACTTATTTCACATAAATTTCACCTGAGCGAATCAAGGGGCCTCTGGAACCGAATCTCTTATCGAATAATGTGTTAACGGGGTTACAGCTGGGACCAGACAGTTAAGACTAGAACTGTCCCTGGTAGCGGTGGACGGTCAGATAATGGCTGACCACTTTTTTAGTCGTCACCTGAGAATATTAATTTGATTGACAGGAAAGTGCCTCTGAGGGCAGGTGTGGGTGGTTAAACACATGCTGCTGCGTCTAGGGTCTTACCAGACAAACTTCTACGTCTTAACAATGTCTTAACGTCCCTTTATATTTAATTTGTTTGATTTAAAACAAAGAAATGGACATTGTCACTTGTCATCTGAGAATCAAGCGTCAGCATTTGTCACAGGAGAACCCACATAGGACTTCCTGGGATCATCTTTAAAACGTCCCCCTGGAGCTGTCTCAGAGAAACCCACAACAACTTCTGTCTCCAGCTTGAGTCATCAGTCAGCCTTCCAGCGAACCGACCACCTCACGTCTTCGGGGACAGAAGTCCGAAAACATAACTTACTTCTGATTTCAGACAAAAACATGTCAAAATCTGAACGTCTCATTTCGTCTGAGGTTGCACGTGATCACGCAGCTTCCCGTGTCGAAGTGACTTGTGGAAAAATGTGGAGATAAAAATGACGACAACCCGTGCTTGAACCGGCCCCGGGCTCACCAGCCAACAGCTTGTGTGTGAGCTGAAGGTGCAGATGTTAAGCTCCCTGTGGGTCTGGAGGATTACCTGCATTGCCCTGACCTGATTCCTATCACCTGTGCCAACTCTCCAACACTCATCACTGACAAGATGAAAGATACTCCATGCAATGCACTTTAGATCCTTATCAGCATACCTGAGCGTCAGGTAGGGTCACCGTTAGGGAAAGGTTAAGCTTACAAAAAGTAACTTTCAAAAACAGTTTTTGGCATCACATTTAAATTGCTCATGAGTCTCAGTATACAAGGCAGCTTAAAGACAAAATGACTGTTGTGTCTCACAACTTATCCTTTGTTTCATGAAAACACCAAAATAGAACATCTAAGCAGAGTCAGTGATTTTCAGCAGCAGCAACTGAAAGTGAAACATTTCAGCAGATAATCAGTCTAATGTCTCTGCATCACAGCTGATTTTTTTTTTTTAGATTTGAGGAAATTCATTTATGGACCTGAAGGTTCCATGCGAGCACCAACCATCTAACTTCTGCGTGGAGGCTAGTGTGTTGCAGTTCCTCGACTGACCACTAGAGGCTGGCTACGAAAGCGAGTCAATCACCATGTTAAAATATCCAACTTCAGAGCAGAAATAAACATATTTACAGCCTGGTTCAAAAAACCATTTTGGTTTCAATCATTTGATTTCACATCCATGACAACTCTGAGGGGGCTGAACTTTTTTTTTCTTTTTTTTTTTTGTGCCACTCCAGGAGAGTTTATATAAAGCATTAAATGTATTTCTGAAATGATTGATTGACACATGGCCGTTGTCACTTCCTCATCTGTAATCCTCATGCTACCATGCTTAGCGAAGCAACCACGTCTTTGTGTAAACCCAGAGTCGGCTAAACGCGACGGTCCTTTTTGATTTCACCGTCGAGTCAACATGTTGAACGGTATAAATCAAATCAAATCGAACTTTATTTATATAACACTTTTTGTACAGTAAAATGTAGCACAAAGTGCTTTAACAGTAAAAACTAAATTATTTAATCACATGCATTGGATTAACATGACTTTATTACTTGCCCCTCCCACTTTCCATCGAAGCAGAAAGGACGTAAACGATGTCTCACAGCTGTTGTCAAAACCGTAGGTTTCCGTGTGTCCCTTTCTGTCCTATTTAGTGTTTTGTTAACTTAGTTTTACAACTGTATGATGATTTTTTTTTAATCAAATCCTGACATGTGACAGCTGTCATCTGTCAGAGGAAGTACTTTCTTTCACATTTCTGTGTGCGAGCAGTGGGCACAGTTAACATTTTATGGGCTCTTAAAGAGAGGCATGACTTCTACCCTCTGACAAAGTCTTCTTTTTTTATGGGAGTGGTGATTGTGGGATGAAAACTGGGAATCACAGCCAATCAGCTTAAAGCTTATCTTCTGCGGTGAAAGGTCACGAGGAGCACTGACGAGTGAACTCACAGAAGCCACAAAGGAGGCGTCGGCAACATCAGCTAAATTAAAACCTGAAGAAAGGGCATCACAAGCGCAGGAGCAAGGAGGAAGAACGCTGAAGCTCTCTCATAAATCTGCTGCCTTTTAGATAATCAGCTGAGTGTCGAATGAAGAAAACGAACAGTGAAGACTTTTCACTTAACCTCTCACATTATCTGTCTTCACATGGAAATGACTGTCTCCTCCATTATTCAGTCCCAGAACCACTCGGGACGCCTCATCTCCACACTGAGCTCCTTGTTTTCATTGTCTCTCCATCCATCCATCCATCCATCCATCCATCCATGGGGCCCCCTTCCCTCCACCTCCGGTCACCGTTTGCGTTTGAGTGCAGGGAGACAGGTTCAGACAGGCCGT
>JAOWBL010001526.1:0-15206 GCA_028564865.1 Zenarchopterus dispar | reverse complement strand
AAAGGGCTAACTAAGATTCACTATACATATGCTCAGACTAGGATCCTGTGGCAGGGTAGACCATCAGCGGGTCGCGTCGGAATAATCCTGCGCTGGTCTGCCACTGCAGGTGGCTTAAGTAGCTGTCCTGACTGCGCTTAACGGTGTGCAGCTGAGTTGTTGTCTGGGTCTTCACGCCGCCTGCTGGCTGTGGGAGGAAAACGGAAGGAGGTGAGAATCCCCAGACATAACACTAATGGTGCCAAATCTCAGTGCAACATGAAATTACAAGGATTAGTGGCTATAGTGAAACTGCTTGATGTAAATATAAGCTTTTCATCAGTGTTGTAATGTAATAAAGTATTTTTACTTTGTTGCTGTTCTTAAGTAGAAATTTCACATATCTGTAGTTCAACTGATTACTTTTCTCTTTGGAAACTTTTATTTTTACTTCACTATATTTCTTCAATAAAATCTATACTTTCTACCTGACTTTTATCGTTATTTGCTACATCAAAATAAGATGCTTAGTTTTAGACTCCATATGCTGAACAGATGCCATGGAGAGCAGCAAAAAAACAAAACAAAGAAAAAAAACATATCAGAGGAATAATTGGTTGCTCCATTGGTGTTTGGTGACACGCATTTGTTGTCCGATGCCAAGCACCAATCCGCCAAACAAGAGGACAAAGAAGGAGGACAAGGATAGTCCGTTCCATTCTCAGCTCATCACAATCCATGATGGGAATGTCTCCTGCTGATTCTGTCAAAAGTAAAGACTGCAGTGTCAACAACATTACTGGTGAAATCAGTAACAGTCACTATGAAGAAAATGATTTTGAACACCCATGGCTGTATCTGTGGAAAATGTTCTCCCAAACCTGAGACAAAGGTTCATCATACTGGATGAAGTGCTTATTGTTTCTGCCAAAAGTCACTGATATATTGTCATTCACAAACTTCCCATTGAACATCAAGAAACACATTGAGGTAAGTGAAGTCTGTTATTTTATGACGTTGATGTTATTTAATATTAGGAGGTTATCATAAATGCTTCAGACATCTGGTAAAAGTGATGGCCACATGCTAACACGCTAGCTAACAATCGGCAAACCTCAGCCTGATATCCTCCATATTTACTTTTTGCACAAATAAATGGAGAAGGGGGCTGGGTTTAAATTTAAACAGTAAAATTTGGCAGGAATAAAGTTAATTACCTATGACATAATTGGTAACTTTTTTTGAGTTAGGCGCTGCACTGGTGGCAGCTTGTTGCAGCAGCTCTCATTGTCTTTCAAGCTTAAACATGCTGCTGTGACACTGGAATGACCCTGTTATCTGTCCATCCATCTATCTGTCAGCCTTAGGTAATGTTTTCCTCTT
The DNA here is from genome assembly GCA_028564865.1 of Zenarchopterus dispar. Lineage (NCBI taxonomy): Eukaryota > Metazoa > Chordata > Actinopteri > Beloniformes > Zenarchopteridae > Zenarchopterus > Zenarchopterus dispar. Next base: position 13,844 of record JAOWBL010001526.1, on the reverse strand, counting down.
GTTAAAGTTGTTTCATTTATAAAATGTCTCTTTCAAAAAAAGCATGTAAACCACCTGAAAAGGTATGAAGAGCTGAAAACAACAACAACAAAAAAGAGACAGTTCCCACTTATCTCCAACATCTGGTGGTGAACAGCAGGACTGTCGCAGAGGTCTATTGATAAAGTTGTTCTGAAGTATGCGGTCCAAAGGCTCTGGCCATTTCATGTTGTTGAACAACCATTTCAAGATTTTTTGAGTGAGCTGCACCCTAATGCAAGAACCATATCATGTATGCTCCATGACTGAGGATGGTGTATTGTGTCTGTGTTAGAGATCCTGGTTCAATCCCACAACATGCTAACAATAGTTCAAGATGAGACAAAGGCCTGTTGGTGAACTTTAAGTCTTAAAATATTTTGGTTAAATTAACAAACCCATAATAAAGTTTATCATTTAAATCCAAATTGCTGTCTTTGTCATACTTTTACTTTAAATACTTAAGTACAAGAACTTTCAGATACTTTAAGACTTTTACTCAAGTGATTGTTTAAAAGGTGACTTTTACTTCTATCAAAGTCATTTCCTGGCAACATATTTGTATTTTTACGCAAGTATTGTTTTCATGTTCTTTATACAAGACTGCATTTCAGTTCTTATACAAAAAATAAATCAATAACAATAACTATGAGATATCTTGTTGCTTTTTAAGGAAAATAATAATTTAAAAAAACGTATATTAGGCTAATATGATAGGCTAATACTGTAGCCGATCATTGAATTTTTTAATATATGTCTTTATATAATAATTTTGCATTATTATATTACTGTGTTTCAGCACTTAAATACCTTCTTAGTTCTGATATCTTCTTAGTTCTGACATCTTCTAGCAAGGTTTTCATGCTCACCACAATACTAAGACTGGCCTTGTCAAGGTGTTCAATGACATCCACATAAACACAGATTGTGGAAGAACCACTGTGCTGGTATTATTGGCCCTCAGTGGTGCGTTTGACACCACTGACCATGGTATATTACTAGAGTGACTTGAGAATTAGGTTGGACTTTCTGATACGGTACTTGACTGCTTTGAGTCTTACATAAAGGACAGGGATTACTTTGTGTCAATAGGTAACTTTACATTTGAACCAACAAAAACTACATTTAGAGTTCCCCAAAGTTCTATCCTAGAACCCCTCTTATTTAACATCCACATGCTTCCGCGAGCTCAAAAAATAAAAACAAGTTACTATAACTACACATATAACACACAACTTTACATTAGGATTTCACAGGTGACAATGAGACTGTACAAGTGTTGAGTCAATGAATAGAACAAATTAATGAGTGGATGTGCCATAATTTTCTTTAACTGAACATGGACAAAACTGAAGTAGTTGTTTTTGGATCAAAAGAAGGTCATTCAAAAGTCAGCACACAGTTTCAGGTATTACAGCTACAAAATCAAAATCTGGGTGTAGTCATGGACTCAGACCTGAACTGTCAAAGACATACTGAGACAATGACAAAGTTTGCCACCTAGAGAACATCTTTTGCAAAACACATCTATGCTTTTATCATCAGTCAAATTGATTACTGCCAGAGTATTTTCACAAGTCTGCCTAAAAAGTCAGAAAGTGGATCACATCACTCCAGTTCTGACGTCCTTACACTGTCTCCCTCTATCTTAGAGAACAGACTTTAAATTACTTCTGTTTGTTTATAAATCAATGAATGGTTTAGGACCAAAATACATCAGAGACTTGTTTTTGCCATATCAACCATCCAGACCTCTCAGGTCTTCTGGTTGAGATCTGATCCGTGTCCTTAAAATCAGAACAAAACATGGAGAATCAGCATCCAGCTTTTATGCTCCGCAGATCTCAAACAAACTTCCAGAAAACTACAAGTGTTTGAACTCACGACTGCCTTTGATGGAAATATTTAAACCATTCTGAATTTAAATGTAAACAATATTAATTTCGGTACTACACTGCAACTCTACCTTAAGTCTACCTCTTCTTTATCATGCCACTGCACTGTAACTCAATATTTTCAGCAGACAACAAATGAGTGTCACCAAACACCAGTGGAGCAAACTTACTCACCAATTATTCCTCTGATATCTGTTCTTTTTTCCCTTTTTTTTCTTCTTTGTTTTGTTTAACTCAGCCATGGGCAAAAAATTCGCACCGGCCTATGCCAACATCTTTATGGCAGATTGGGAAAAACGGGCTCTTAATAAATGTGTAATTTAACCTTTCAAATATTTTAGATATCTCGATGACATTTGGGGCATTTGGTTGCATCAGAACAACATTTTAATGACTTTTTAAAAATCCTTAACACCCATAATCTATCACTCTTAAATCTACTATCCATCACAATTCTCTAGACTTTTTAGACATAACTATTTTTAAAGGACCAAATTTTAATAAAAATTTTAAATCAAGTACTAAAATATTTCTTAAACCAACGAACACATATGCCTTATTACATAAGTCTAGTTTTGATCCCAAACACACATTTAAAAGGTCTCATTTGATCACAACTCCTCACATTTAAACAAATCTGTTTGGAAGAAGAACACTTTTGTGTTGCTGTTAAAATATTGTTTACAGCTATACGAAAAAGAGGATATTCTAGACCCTTCTTAAGAAATTGTCTTAAAAACTTTTTTAAACAAGAAATAAAAGAGAAGAAACAATATACCACAATTATACCCATAGTATCCAAATATTCATCAACTGCTTTATTTTTCCATAACAAATTATGGAGTACACATGTCCATCATCCATCTGCATACTGTTGCCACATGTGTGATTTTTTTTTTTTTGTTCTATAGCCATATACTTAATCATATTCAACACTCAATCTTGCTTGATAAACACAGATACTTTTTGAAAGTTTATATTTTTTATTTATTTTGGACTTAAGTTCTCCTGTTCATCTTAGATAGTTTTTCTTTTTGCTTGTCTTGTTGTACAACACCTGGCCTTGTTCTTGCTGTTGCAAAAATGCAATTTCCCCACTGCAGGACAACTCTTTCCCTCATTCTCCCTTCCCCATGTTTCCTTGAACCCCAACTCCACCCCTAACTTCACTTTCAACCCTAACCTTGTCCTTACCCCTGCCCTTAATCCTGTCTCATCCCTAACCCTATCTGCAACCCCATCCCTAACTTCACCCCTAATGCAATCTTATCCATATCGCCAACCTCACCCCTAACCTCATCCCTGCACCTCACCCTGAACCTTATCCCTAAACCTATCCTTACCCCCAATCCTAACCCTAGTTCACCTCTATCTCAAATGCCACTTCAACCCTAATCCCAACCCCTAATCCTACCTTTACCCCCAACCCAAACCTTACCTCAATCGCAACCCTAACTATAACCATCAACCCTAATTCCAACCCTAACCTCAACCTCACCCTTCCTTACCTTTCTTTTCCAAGATACAACCCAAATCTTAGCTCAACTCTTAATCATAACTCATCACAAAATGTATCTTAAATTAGAAATTTTAAACTTCTTAAACTTTTCAAACTTTTTAAAAAAAAAATCATATCTTTTATCTTCAATATTAATATTTCAAACAAAAAAACTTTAGAAAGCTATCTTGTATTTATTTTACGACAGTTTAGGATAAATTTCTTTTAATGGATTTCATTTCTTTAAATAAATTGTTGCGATGTAGAAATTCCACTTCTGGAGTCCCATACTGTTAAAAGAACAAAAGACAACATGAAATTAGGTTTGAATTACTTTAAACTTATCAAAATGTATACAAAATCTATTGCAAATTTACCCCGACACGTCATACTCACCTGCCACAAAACGGCAGATTGCCCAGAAGTGAAAATTTCTCGTGCCAAAATGGACTCCTTTTCATACTGGAAGCAAACCTTTTGCAATAGATATGACGCATATAAAAGGCACTCAGGTGCCATAAGCAAACATATCCTTATTGAGATAACATATCATTACAAACGGTAAGCAAACAATTAAAATTTTAACTTTTAACTAACAAAATTTGACAATTGTAACTTTTATCTAAGACTACACCTCTCATACCATTGATAAACTGTTTGTTTCCTCTTATTTCATTTTTAGCTTGAGCCATTTTATGTCTGGATACTTTCTACTATGTCCTTTTACCTGAAGAAGATCCAAGACAGGTCAAAATGTCATTTTTAGCACAGTAGTTGTTTACATATTCTGGCTCATTTTTGATATATACATTCTTAACTTGGATTTTACCGTTTTTTAATGGATTAATAATTTTAAAAACTTTTTTTTAATCAAAACCTTCATCAATTGGTATTTTTTTATATTTATCTTTTATTGCCGACGAGAACCATTGGAAAACCTACTGACGGAAGACGGAGTTCCATTCACTCGAGGGGAGTTTATTCACCTGGTAGCACCAAAGGAGAAGATAGGGGATTTGTCCAAGCCTTTCTACCATTGGCACCTTGAGCTTGGCAGAACTCAGACGATTCACCCTCCAACCACTAGGGGAGTACTACAATCAATAAAAACACAAACCCACACATATAACTATAAAGAAAGGAACCACTACACAAACTGTTGAACTTGAAAAGAGTTTTTTTACCTCAATTTTTTTACTTACCTTTTTAACAACTATTCTTTACTTAATTTTCTTTTAACCTTTTAAAAATTTAATCTATAGCCTTTTAAAACATATGCGCTCTGACCAGAAGATATTCATCTTCTAATACTAGATCATACCCACTGAAAAGAGTTCCTAGACGGAGGATGGACCGCGCACCTTCCCCAGGAAGACACATACCTTTAACCGTGTCTATTTTAGACTTAATTATGCAAGTTGTTCAATGCTAGGCTTTAAAAGAATAAGATGTCACAAAGAATGTATAACATAAACGAATTATTAAAAAAACAACAAAAAAACCCCTACGAAAATCGGTCTCCATTTGGTTATTAAATACGGTAAATGATCATGCTCATCCATGCTTCACATTGTTACTTTATACGTACATGCAACGAAATTCGTTCACATTAAAGAATGAACTTACTTATCACCACTTTCTTTCGATATATACATGTAATTAAAAAAAAATCCTATACGCCACAGATAGCAAATATCAACAAAGCTTCATAAATCCACTCCTGCCTGTTTCACATTATAACGCACTCTTGTTGACGTCATGTATAACGTAAACACTGATCAAATGTGGCGAGCAAAAAAATCGTCATGGTAAATTTAAAATCCAATCGATTAAATACTGCTAAGATTAGGAAAAATTTGAGCGAGGTAAATGTCCGTCTCTGCAAACCATAACTCTTGATTGTAACTGCATACATTTTTATTGTAACTGGTATAAAAATAATAGCCCTAGCGTTGTGGGTGGGGGCACGTTTGTTTGAGCGGAAGCGTTAATAAAGTGAAATATGGTGCTTCAGTTACCATTCCAAAAATCAATTTTTGGGGCAAATTCTGACTGATGGAGATCAATGGAGTGCCCTGAACTGATAACAATTTTTAATTTTCTCTTTGTCCACCCACATCTTAATGATTGACCACAGTTTTTGATAGGATTGAAATGTGTGTTTCCAAACCACAGATTCACTTCTGAGCCGATTATAGGGCTTTTCCACCAAAGCGATTCCAGTGCTAGTTCGGTGCTTAGCACCAGTTCATTGCTTTTCCACCACCAGTTGCGGGAAAGCAGTGACTCAGTGCCAAGAAAACTGGTGCTACACTGGCCCCTAAAACCTGCTGGGGCTACTGTTAAGAACAGTGGGGGCCATGATAAGTGTAACCAACCAAATCTATGCAACTGCCATATTAGAACAACGTCTTTCAGTTTAAAGTATATATCATTACAGGAAATTCTGGATCCATTCTTACTGATTTAATTATGCAATCAAAAATATGTCTATTGTACATCAAACATGTACAGTAAACATGTTACGTCACATTCAGCACTGCCAGAGATGTAGAAATGTGCAGTGTTTCCGATACACTTTTGCAATAAACTGGATTATTGATATGTCTGTAAAACCACCTCATGAAAGTGTAAAGAGATTCACCATACTTGAAATGCATCTGAAATGCATGTGGTGGGATCACCACCGTTGCTTTTTTGTTTGTTGGGAAAGTTGCTTTTCTGGGACATTTTGATGCCATTCTTTAGTTCTTTATTTGTGGCTGTGTTTTGGGGTATTTGTATTTTCAGCAGAACTTTAGGCTGTCCTGAGTTTTTTTTTGTTTGTTTGTTTTAATTTCTTTTGTGTCAAGAAAGACAACAAAGAAGCCACTTACTAACAGGAGAAAAAAAAACCAATTTATTTATCAAAAATTATAATATTCTTAGCAGCTCTTTTTATTTATTTTTGATGCAATGCAGTGATGACTGCACGCATTTCTGTGGAAGAAACCACTTCTGCCAACAAAAGACAATACCTTCAAGGTTGTCTCCTTTTTGTAGTATTCTGATTTTAATCAATCAATTTTGGCCATGCCTGTACAATAAGTACCCATGTAACCATAGACCAGGTCAGTAACACACCCATTTATTCCTCCATCCATTAATTTCTGCTTATTTGAGGTCAAGTCACTGGGACATTAGCCTAAGGAGAGAGGCCCAGGCTTTCTTATCCCCAGCCACCCCCTCCAGCTCCTCCGGGGGGAGACAGAGGTGTTCCTAGGCCAGCCAATATGTCTCCAGCATGTCCTGGGTCTTCTACAGTGCTTCCTCCCAGTTGGACATGCCTAAAATACACCTCCCGAGGGAGGCAACCTGACCAGGTGCCAGAAGCACCTCAGCTGTCTCCTCTCAATGTGGAAGACCAGCTACTCTATTCTGAGTCCCTCCCAGATGACTGAATTTCTTATCTTATCTCAAAGGGAGAGCCCAGCCATGAAGAAACTCATTTCAGGCACTTGTGCCCGTAATCTTATTCTTTGCCATGTAATACAGCAGGCAGTCAAAGGCATGGGCCTTGGTGAGCTGATCCTTGCATTTGAAACTGCCTCTTGGGATATGGGATGTCACACGTATTTATAATATAAACTTATTTTTTAAAAATGAAAAAAAGAAAGAATAGGCCTTAATTGATGAATCATCCACAGATTCTTCCCTTCGTGTACATTTGTGACTAAAATAATGCCTCTACCATGAGTGCTGAGACCTCTTCCCTTTGGATGCAACATCACAACCTTCCAGTAGATAATGCACCTTTTTGACGTGTGTGCTTTCCCTTTCCTTTGTTTTTGTGCACATGTGAAAAAAGGGGGAAAGATTTTAACATTTCCTGCTTTGAGATGAATCACCTGTGCATTGTTTCATAATTAATTAGCCCATAAAGAGACGGAACAGAAGAAAAGGAAGAGGCAGCAACTTGTGAATCCACTAAGGTAATTAACATCCCTCCTTCAACCTGTAACATGGCATCTTTCTCAGAATAATTGCCTCTGGTGCCCTCAGGGGTTCTGTAGTCCTGTGTTTGTATGTTTACTCAAAGAAAGGTAAGTTTGAGTGAGTTATATTTAGAGCAGAACTACATTTCAAGGATTTTACAACATATTTTACTACCTTGTGAAAAATATTTGAAATACAAATCAAAGTATTTCTTTAAGTGGTGAATAATGCATCATTAAAATAGGGGAGCTGGACATCATTATTACACATACATTATTCTGAAACACTTTATTGTATTGTAGGAAACACCATCATTGAGAAATACAATAGTGTTCAAGTTTCATGCATGGGTATGCAACTATCTGGCCTCTGAAACTTGTATTTGTCAGCATGTTTAGGATGTCAGAAAGAAATGGTTTAATGCTAAATAGATTCCTCCCTTATGGTTAGTTTAAAATAGCTGTATCCATTACCACATACAGCTTCAATCATGGAACCTAGCCAGCCAAAGATCAAGGGAGTTAGCAAGTTCTCATTTTTTCCACTGCATTCTTCATTCGGATGCTCAAGGGGCATCACCCACTGAAAACATGACTACCAAATTTGGTCTAAAAATATAAACTCCACAAGCAAGATAGATGTGGACATGTTATTGACAGTTCATTGAGAAAGCTGCATTGCATTTTTAAGTTCAGCCATAGACAGTGATATGTATATGAACTTTAAAAAAGAAGTGACATTGTATTTACCTACTTTTGATAGATATTATACCTCCATAAATATTCAGAGAAAACACAAGTTATTGATTCACCTTTTAGACTTTTGCAGTTGTTAGGCACTCAAGTAAGATTTAAAAAAAAAATGCTTTTATTCCATTCAGACACTTAAAAGTTATTGAACTACGCCATTAGAAAATATGTAGATATTTTAGAAAATGTGAATATTCTCTATCCTTCTGGAAAGTCATTTTTCTCTTGTGTCTGTACAATAAAGGTACCACGAATGACTAGAACTGAAAAACAGCTTTGGAAGTTTTGTGTTCTATTTTTGGAATGGTGTTATTCGTCCAAAGCACAAATAACACTAGCTTGATATTTACACAACCAAAATGACAGTCTTGTACATTTCCTAATTATCTAAAACACAAGATTTCGCAAATTTTCATGAACATTAGCCGACCTTAATATGCGCTTTTAAGAATATTAGTGTAATGTTTATGTGAGGATCATGGAAAAGTTAGTAGCCTCCATTTAATTAATTAATGTGTGTGTGTGTGACTGTGTGTATCTATTAAATATTAAAATCATGGGTTTGTATCCAAACAGTGTTTTTCAGAGTGCCTTTATTATAAGAGAGTAAAACTAAATACCACTCTAGAGCTTCCACAGGACTCAAGAAGGTAAGTTGCAGTTAAGGTGTTAGGTGTGTGATAACACTATGTCTAAGCAGAAAGATCTACAAAATTCTGGTGCACATCAGTTTTGACAGGGTTATGAGGCCATTTATAAACAAATTCTGAGTTCTGTGCTCCACATTGAAAATGATTTGAAAGCATTTGCCAGTTCTCCCAGGAGTAGATGTCCCAGAAAAGTAAGGTAAGAACATGCAATACTCAGATAAATACAAAAAACTGAAATACTACATTTCCAAACATACAGGTCTAATCCAAGTCCATAACTACGTAAGTAGAAATAAAAGTGGGCAATCACAGTTTGTTTGGAAGAGTTGTGAGGAGAAAGCCTTTTCTGAAAAGTATATTGGAAGTATGACTGAGGTTCACAAAACAGTGTCTGAACAAGATACCTGGGACAATCTCATAGGGGCTATATTTGGTGAAAACCAATCACAGCATTTTAACAGAAACACCTCATACACACTCAAGCATGGCAGTGGAGAAGTTGATGGGATCATTTTGCAGCCATAGGACCTGGGGACCTTACAGTCACTCAGTTGACCATGAACACATGTATATACCAGAGTATTCTGGAGGTAAATATGAGGCCATATCAAATTTTGGTGACATAAAGCTTATCAGCAAATCTGCATCAGAATGACTGAAAATAAACGAATCAAGGTCCCAAGATCATAAATAAGCTTTGCAAAAATCATATCATCAAAAACCTCAGTCGACTAAAGCAATGTTATAACGACAAGGCAATTTTGTTTATAGAGCACATTTTATAAACAAAGGCAACTCAAAGTGCTTTATCAAGACATTAGGATAAAAGATAAAAAGAGAACATAGGAATATGATTAAAATACATTATAAAACCAGATTTTAAAACGGTGCATAGATTTGGACAGGAAATGGAATAAAACAGAGCTTAGAATAGATAGGTAGAAACAGTGCAGTAAAACGAAACCAAGCAAAGTCATGGGAAAACAGCAGAGTTTTCAGTTTAACTTTAAAAGTGTCTAGGATTGGAGCACATTTATTATGACTAGGAAGTTTATTCTGGCTGCATATAGTAGATAAACACATGTTAAGCCTGTTTGGTTCTAACCTGCAGTTCAAAATCAGAAATGTATTCCAGTCCCATATTGTTGATTTAATTTATAAACCAGCAACAACACTTAAACACTCTTCTGTTGATAACTGTTTGAGTGTAAACATCTCAGAATGGGAGTAATGTCCTCAGTTCTTTTGGGTTCCAGTTTGAACTCTGGCAGCAGTGTTCTAAGTGAGTTGAAGTTGTCTAATCACTTTTTTAGCAAGACCTGATGGAAGAGTGTTACAAATCTGCTGGAACTGAAGGCATGGATGAGCTTCTCTAAATTTGCTCTGGACATCAGATCTCTGACTCTTCATATTTGTTTGAGGTGATAAAAAGTTGTTTTAGTTACAGCCTTGATATGTAAAGAAGAAAGAGCCAAAAATTTCTGCACAATGGGAGAGACTGTTAAAGTCAAACACGAAAAAAAAAAATGCTTCAAATTATTGCTGCTATGGTTGTTATTGTTACTTGAAGCATGGGGGTACTTTGCATTGTGCTCATTACTGTTTCTTTTTGGTCTTATTTCTGTTGAATAAGGACATGGTGAAAAGTTGCGTTTTGTTATTCATCTGATACTGTATTTAGCTAATAGTAAGACCCACTATAGGTAGATAAATGTGTGTTGTTTGTACATTAAAAAACAAAGAATTAAAAAAGGGGTACTAATTTTTGCATGTGACTGTAGTCCTTATCCATCTAAACCAGATTATAAGAATTTTAATAAACATCCATCTTTCTTGCTTTAGTCCACTGTAATCCTTACTGAAAAAAAAAAAAAGTAAAATGAACAGTCAAGGTCAACAGCTGATGACACTCTTATCCTGAAACTGACCTCATGGCAGCTTGTTTTACTTGAGGGACCTCTTTGTGGTAGAGGCAATTTTTCATGTTCACAATGTAACTGGCAATTACCCTGTATCCTTATGGGTATCATGTATCTCTAACTTTCGGGAGATATCCATGGATTTTAAAAATCCCAGATGATCCATTCAGGCCAAACATAGCCATCATATCAGCGTTTGACCTTAAATTTGATTTTTCGTGGTCGTAATGGGTTCCCACAAGTGTGTGTGTGTATAAAACTACAAAGTCATACCTATATATCAAACTGTAAATAAAATATATCCCTCTGGTCTGCATACAACTCAATCATTTTCCATCCATCTGGCAGTGTGCAAAGCTGATAACAATAAAAACTTTCTTTTGCAAACAGTTAATATATGTATACATTTTAATATAGTTGTTTAATACTTACATTGAACTGGAATTGGTTTAAATCTTATTAGAAAATATGTCAGCTTCAAATTTGTGAGGCAACAGAACTAACTGCTGTTGGAAATATATTACTCTTTTTTTAACTGTCATCACCGTTTTTCCTTAAAATTTTCCAAAACCACCATCTTGTACTTTTCAGAGTTCCATAGAATTTCAATTTCTCTCTTAAAAAGTGGACATACATTTAAAAAAGACACAAAATAGTCCGATAATCTTGTGTTATATCCTCTTAGATTTTTTTTTCTGCTAAGTTTTTATTCCTTCAGAACACCAAATCAGAAATTATAACAGTACAGAAATTTGAGTGTGTGGACTGTAAGAATATTAAAACATTTCATGTTTTTTTTCTCTCTCTCATTTACTCAATTTACTTTCTTAATATACACCCATCATTGCATTTCAGGCCTGCAGTACATTCCAAAAAAAAAAAAAAAAAAAAGCTGAGACATTAAAACTTTTTTTTCCACTTTGTGAGACCATTCCTTTTCACAACGCTTAAAAGATGTTGTGGCAAAGAGGATGTTTCAGTTTTTGTTATTGTCCCATTCTTGGTGCAAAAATGTCACAAGGTGCATCACAGTGTGAGTTTGTGGTCATAGTAATTTTCATTTAAAATTACACCCTACATTCTTGACTGGGGACTGGTAAGTTCTGCAGCCAGTCCAGTACCATCAACCTCTCCTACCTTAGCCATGCTTCTGTAATGTATGCAGAATGGGGTTTTGTATTGTCTATTGAAAAATGGATGAATGCACATGAAAAATATGTGATCTTGAAGAAAGCATATGTTGCTTTAAAATCAAACCATACTTTCCTGTATTAATGGCGCCATCAAAGACATGCAAATGACCCATGGCATTGACACAACCCCATGCTGTCACAGATCCTGGCTTTGGGCCTACTTGCTCATAACAATCTGGATAGTCCTTTTCATCTCTGGTCCAGAGCACACAGGAGTCATTTTTTTCAAAAAGGATCTGGAATACTGACCACTGTTCATGTTTCCACTGTGTAATGCTCCATACCAAATGCCTCCAGGCATTCCCATCCCAGAAACTCTACAGAGAGTATAAAGGCATGGCTGAAGCAATTCATTACTTGGTATCTGCAGTGCTAAAACAGCATTCATGTGTTGGAATAAGGATCAGCAACATAGCAAAGATAACCTTTACTGTCCCGACTTTTTTTGGACTGAATTGCAGAAATGCTATAATGCATATGCTGTACATCAACAAAATTGAGTTATGAAGAAAATATATATATGTTGGGTTGAAACTGCCTGTAACAGAAGAAAAATAAGAGTGAGGATCATAGTATGTTTCTTTTTTTTTTTTTTTAACATGTTGTGCTGCAAACACATCATCCCAAGCAATCAATTTTTGCACAACAGAAATTTTTATACAAAATTGGGAGGAAAAAGAAAGTTCCACACAGTTTAGATAATCACATCTATGTATTTGTGTGGTGGCTGGGTTTGTGTGTCTGTGTGATCCTAGGTAATGTACTGCTGGGGGTAATTACTCCTGGTAAGGCGTCTGAAGGCAAATTATTCTCAGGGGAGAAGCCAGACTAAGATCATTAAAAGAACTCTGATAAATCAGCCATGAAGTAGCTGCAGGAACATGCCAGCTAAGGGAAGATGATGTTCTGTCTAGAGTCAGATCTGGGAAGGGAGCTTGCCAGCAAATGTCTGGTGGCCAAGCCCAAACCCCTCGGGTTTAGTAGAGAAAACCCCAAAGAGAATTCATGAAGTCACCATACTGTAGACTCACCAAATGCAGGGATGCGCCTCAGGATGGGGTGCGATATGAGTCATGTGACAGGGAAACAGAAATTGGGCATGCTCACACTTATTTACATAGGCTAGTTCAAATGAGGGAGCATGTTCTGTGATGGAGAAGGAACCAGAGTTGATGTAGGAGGTGGAGCTGGACCAGCGTGATATAGCTGGCCTAATCTCTATGCATAGCAACAATCCTGGAGGCACACTCCTGCAGTGAAACAGCACTTTCTCACGTGTAACTGGGGATTTCCAAAGGTACACCCCCCATTTCTGCATTGGAGTTTTATGTTACTCAATGCCACTATAAGTCACAATGCATGGTTATATTACACACTCTTTTTCACACAGCAGCTGTGTCATATCACTGCAAAAAAGCTGCCCTTGTTAAACCACCAGAAAGTTCCCCTGTGGAAATTAACATAAACTGAATGGAGGCAACTCAGCATTACATCGATGTGTGATTAGACACAGCTAACTGGTTTCCCTGAATCAGTAGTGACTGCAGTGTCATTAAGAGTAGTGTGTTCAGCCATGCCAGCTCACCTTAGCACACAGAGCCCACCTCCCCTTTATCCTGCCCCTGTTACTATCTCCCGAGGCAGGGAAGAGGCACAATGAACATGCTCTGCTGTCTTGCCTCCGGGCTATTCACCTACAGCGTCAAGAAAGAGTAAAATGTAAACCCAGCGATTCACATTGTTTTATATGTTAAATTGCCATAAAATGTTATCTGTTCTACAAACATAGTAAGTCACAATAATGCAAAAACACTGTGTGCTTAAGCTGATAAAACACAACCAATGATAATTTCTCGTAATTTACGTAATTTACGCGACCATCCATATATATATATATATATATATATATATATATATATATATATATATATATATGCTTTTTGCAGA
>JAOWBL010001524.1:0-15206 GCA_028564865.1 Zenarchopterus dispar | reverse complement strand
GTGTGTGTGTGTGTGTGTGTGTGTGTGTGTGTGTGTGTGTGTGTGTGTGTGTGTGTGTGTGTGTGTGTGTGTTACAGACTTGTAAAGGCTTGCAGACCTTCAGTCAGTCAGTCGTTTACAACGCAGCTCCAGTCAAGCAGCTGGTTTTGGTGAAAACGCTTTGGAGCCACGTGAAAACTCTAAAGTTGCACGCTTGATAGACCAAAGAGGAACAGCAGATTCACCACATCTGTGATTTAAAAATATATATCGTTAAACTTTAATTCCCAGCGGTAAAGACAAATTGGCGCCTTCTCAAATCCGTTACTGACCAAGTTCAGTCGTACAGTAAAGAGCTCATAGTACCCTTCAGTCTTTGCTGCTACTGGAGTGTTGGATTTTACATCAGTATGCGAGAGCGTTCGCTCGAGGCTGTCTGTGAACGACTGTGCGCACTAGGCGTTTTTCCTGTTAACAATCCGTCGTAACATGTGCACATGGACCTGCCTTTTTTGTTTCTGCATGCCAAACTCCTGAAACGCAGTACTCCACGCGGACACAATAGCTTTTGTTCACATGCACAGGGCAGGCTTGAAATGTTCCAGAAATGGTCCGGAGGGGTGGCATGTGGGAATGCAAATGTCTGAGATCTTTCCAGCCATTTCTCTGGGAATGTCTCGGAAAGATGTGTGAACGTAGAAGCTAGTCTTAAGGAGGATAATCTACAACTAAAGTTGTGCTCTTTTACCATTAAACCTAATCTTTTAATCCCTTCATATGACAGTATTGTAGATATGTCCAAGAACATATGGTACTAATATTAACATAAAAACAATTGTCATGTGTTCTCCATCATTACATTCAATATGCAAACGAAAACATTTTTCTTTATTAGTCTCTGATGGCTACAACCAGCAGACAAAATATATCCCACTGAGGAATGCAAGTTTGATTTAGAGCCAGTAATTTTATTATTTATAGCTCTTCCGTCTCCTTTTATTTAGACCAAGTCAGACATGTGGATAATGCCATCGGCTTTGATCAGCGGATGTGTCTCTATGCTGTTTGTATGTGCAAAATGCCAACTTTGCAGTTGAAAAGCAGTCAGTTCGGATGAAACATCGTTCTGACTTCTGAGGCGAAGCGAACGCATCATAAGATCTCGATTTAGTCAGAGGGCTGATGGTTTGGTTGACTTCACTGTGCTGCAGGTCCTGACAGTAAAACAGAACTCTTTATTGTTGCTTTGTACCACTGAAGTAACTGAACACTTCATACATACTTTAGACAGTAAACTATTATTCTGAGTTATAGCATAGCTCACCTGCCATCCAGCTTCAAAAACTACTTCACTCTCAGGACCTACTGTAAAGTTGAGGGCTGCTTGAACTGGGAACAAATTGTTACCAATCAATTTGGAGTATAAAGATGGCATCAAAAATCTCTCTAGTACTTTTAGAGTCACACACTTCTGTACTTTGCAGAGTACTTCTCTGCTTTGATTAATATATGTTTACAACATCCCCTTATTTTTGTTAGGGTATTTGTTTTACATAGTGATGCACAAACGTCTAAATTTCTCAGACAGATTTATATCATTACAACAAAAGTTAACCTATAGCTACAAACTCTGGGATCAGTTATGAACAAGCTCAAGATCTTTTTGACGCCACTTTTATCCAAAAGTGCAGCAACTAGAAGGAAAGTCCCAACCAAATTGTGCGCAAATTATCCACAAAATCTCCGCCGGTGCGTGAAAACAGCTCAATTAGGAACAATTACATGTCCCTGCTTTCTGCACGTGTCTGCACACATGTCTGCAGCTGAGTTTCAACAAACACTTGTTCGCTGATGCGACTTGGCTGAATGGTGCATGCACTGCCACTTAATTTCCCACTACGAGGATTGCTGGGAAGTGAAACAATGACCTAACAATTCTGTTTAACCGCGCGACAATGACGTTCAGTGTGAGTCAAGCTGAATGAGGCCCTGAAGGCCTACATGTGAACCCCGTCCCAGACTGCAGGATTACTTGTGGTTGATGGAGTTTCTGCAGGTAGAAAGGTAGGATCTGCTATTATTTTCTCCTGCAGAAGCAACGCCCTGCTTTCAGGAAGCTTTTAAAAAAAAAAGATCAATAAAATGTGCAATCTGTACTGACTTGACACTGAGACATCATGAATTATACAGTTATTATCCCTGATGCACCAATAAACTCCCCTCTATTCTTTTCTCTTTCTAAATTCAATTTATAGGCTATTTTTATCTCATCCAGTCAACTGTAGTTAATATTTAAACATGAGACAAAATAGATGTGTCCTGTACTGTATAAAAGCTGTGTTTGCTCTGTGTTTTTTCAGAACAGGAGCTGTGGGTTTTAGCTCTGGGTGCCAGCCCTCGCCGTCACACCGTCGGAATCCCGGAGTTCAAATATGTGGCCAACATGCATGGAAATGAGGTGAGAGAGCGCGTACACGCACGGACACACTCGCCACAGAACCCCTCCCTCCTAACAGGAAGCAGGACTAAAGGGAGACTAAAGAGATCCACAAAAGCCTTTCAGAGTCAGACACAGTCCGCGCACTCTTTTGTGTGCAGATGACAGACTGCGAGGTGGCCTGTATTGTTCTCGGATAAAAACGGACAGTACGCTGAGTCAACATTTAAATTTTATACAACAGACTCTGGGAAATGAATTCATTTTAGACAACAGCCAGAGCCAAGAGAGAATGAGGCAGCTTTCATAAACAGGTGCCGGAGCAAAGAACTAATCTCACATTCAAGAGTATTTTAGGAGGCAAGTTGGTGGCGTGTGCTTACGGCGCCGGTTCAGGACAAAAATGAGGAGAAAGGGGTTACTGGATTAGGTCTGGTTGCAGTCCTGGCGTGTTTCCGAGAGAAAATGTGTTGAGAATTTTTGGGGATAATATAACAACTAAAACCTTTTTTCCCTTGGTATCCTCGATGCCAGGAGGCTAACATTCGTCTTTTTTGTCAGAATTTAAAAAAAAAACAAAAAACATATTTTTATGTGTTCACTGAGAGGAAAACCTGTATTTCTGTAGTGTTATAAGCTGTTATGGGTGTTCCCTTGGCCCACTCACTGAAACATCTCAACAGCTGTTTGATGGACCACCATGCAATTTGGTACAAGCGTATGCTTGCCTCTTGACTCATCTTAAGCAATCAGCAGCATTTTTTTTTCCTTATCCCTTGAAATACTGAGTCTACTGGTTTCAGAGGACAAAAATAGGGTGCAGCTGCCCAGACCATGTTGGATAATGACTAGCATACTCATGTCAATTATGTGCAAAGATGCTCACTTTTCATCATTCGCAGCTGCATTTTGTATTCAGCGCCACTTTGAGAGCATTTGCTTTACAAGCCAGGTTAATTAAATCAAGTCGGTCCTTTATTTTAAGTCCACTTAGTGACCTGAGGGGGCTCAGGGCCTGGACCGCTTGGCATCATCAAAGGGAGGATGAATTTGCAAGTTCACCAAAATATAATACACAGTAATGTGAGGGTGTCTGTCCACCAGCTGAGTCTTGGGAGAAGCTGGGTGATGCAACAAGAAGAGTGAGCGGAACGGTAAATGTGTAAATTTTGTGTATTAAAGCTTTACATTTTAAAATGTCCCTTACCTGTTTATGTTAAATTGACTTGACACAAATACAGTGAGATGGACCATTATAAAATATGTAAACGATCCCATGAAGCAGAGATGCGGGTGCTCTGACACAAGGGATGGCAACCTGCTCTATAAACCCAGGAGGGTGTGAAAAATGTTATTGGCACAGTATATCCTACAACATATGGCCATGAAGGGAGGCCTTGCAGTGCCAGACATCACTAATGCACCTGATCACCTGCAGAACTGCTTCACAATGCAACATAAGTAGTTTCATCCACGCAGAGCTGGCGGGCTTCCCAAACATCCAAAAGTTAAAACTTGTTCTCTACATATTGACTTATTTAGAGCTCCAAAAAAAGAAACTTTAAATAAACTACAATTAAGAAAATCTGAGTTTTGTAAAGAGGAATAGTCAAACATCCCTCCAGATCCAGAACTACTGAAAGTGGTTGCTTGAAATTCATTTTGCAAAAGGGGCTTAAGGTTTCATGTTTATATGATTGTGTTCAATAAAGATACATTGCAAGTGATCAGCTTCTGCATATTGTGTTTGTGTGTTATTGTGACTTAGGTGACAGTCACAGCACATTTTATGGATAATTAATGCAGAAACTGTGAGTTGGGAAGAATTTGTTTTATTTTTAATTTATTGTTTGTTTTGGAGTGCATAGTTAAAGAAATCACAGAAACACTTTGGTTTTGTCAGGACTTTAGTACAGCATATTTATTTGGTTTAGGTCATCATCAAGGGAAAGTGTGTGGAAAACAAATGAGCAGTAAAAACAAAAGCGAGACAAGTTCAGACAAGTAAAAGTCTGGTTAAGACAATAACTATCAAAAAGAAAGAATTCAGTAAAATTAGAAAATTGAAACCACTTTATTTTAAGATAATAAAATAACTGTCTTGTAAATAAAAACTAAAAGCATATAAATGCCCTGGAGGAAAAAAAAAACTGTAATGGAAACTCAGGACAACTCTTGACCGGCATCTGGTTGCCACGGTGACTCAGTGGCCGGCTGATCGCACTCTGTGTGTGTGTATGTGTGTGTGTGTGTGTAAGTCTGTGGTAATGCCATTAAAGGGACAAGTACTGCTTAGACACACATACACACACTCACACACACACGGTCAGTGGAGTGTGTCGGTACAGACAAAATGTCCGGAAAAAGACCTTTTCATTGGAATTACACACACATTTACATCTACACACACACACACACATTGTATACTGAACTGCTGCTACAATATTAGAAGATAATATAGATGACAGAAAGGGGATAAAAAAGTATAAACAGTATAATTAAGCTTTAATTCTCAAACTCACTGCCTTATCACTGAAACTAAATGAGTTTTTAAATCCTCTCGCTGTAAATGAGTTCCTTTAGTCTGTTTGTCAGCCTCATGGGAAATAAAACGGCAGTCATTCAGAGTTGTGTTGTAGGAGTGAATCACAGAGACGTGCAGAACAGATAAGAAACGCTCCGTGGCACCTTTTCTACTCTTCACGGCATCAGCTCCTCAAATGAACTGAGCCTTTCTAGTGTTCCTATCCAAAGCAGCTCCACTTTGCCTTTGTCTTTGTTTTCTTTTTTTCTGCATAACTTGTGACAGAGAGTACAACTTATCAGTTTTATTGACAGGATTGGGCAGGATGAGGCAGACATCGACATTGACCTCGTTTCCATTTTCCTGTCCTCGGATCATGGTCGCAGCGGTTCTTTGCTCTGAACCAGAAAAGAGTGTGATTCTGCAGCATCGGTTTTCCTGACCCGAAGCTGCTGCTTTGGCATTTTAAACTGGTTCTGGTTCCCAGCAAAAGACTGGATCCAAACCAGGAGCAACCGCTCCTTTGGGCATTGCAGCAAGCTTCAAGTCCAGCGTTGCATCATAAAATTAGTCAACCACTGAGAAAACAGTTGCTCAAACATACGTATTAGTTTGATCTTGATCAGAGATTTATCTGCTGAAATTGTTTCCTTTGTTGGTACTCTGAACAAAGTTGAAGAAGGTCACGAGTCTGAACAATACAGAGACCCAAAAATCCCAAACATTGTCTGGAGAAAAAGCTGAAATATTTGTCGTTTCATTTCTGTGACCAATAGCCTCAACCCATTTGAACATTTGATCCTGTAATTGTTGCTTCATCCGCAAGCAAATACTAACAATCTTAACAAATTATGGGATTTTCACTGTTGATCCACCAAGTTTCTGCAACCACTGAATGACTTGACATAAAAGATTTTGGTGACCTTTATGGTCCGCTGATGATTCATGCTGCTTATGTCTGGGACTTTCTGATTTTATTCTCTGCTACAAATCCCCCCTAAAAGAAACTTTGTACAAACCAGAACTCATCTCCACATCTTTGGGATTGAACAGTGTTATATTTTGTCCTCAGAGGACGATCTCTGATCTGTAAAGTTTGGGTTTACACCACACGTTGTTGATATGTACACCTCCTGTTAGAAAACTGTTTCCCAGCACAGGAAGCCAACGTCATGCGGCTGTACATCCACAATCAGACCGTGTGGATGGGAGCAGCAGGAGGAGTGAGGAAGTTTTGGCAAAGGGCTGATCCAAACAGGAATGAAGTCTGGCTCGTTGGAAACTTCAAAAAAACTCTCTCAACAAACTGGTGTCATGAAATTTCTGGTTTAGTTATTATTAATCTGCGGCATCTGAGAACTTAGAAGCTTTTTTTTGTTTGTTTCCAACTGTACATTTGTACAGACATTAAATATATTTACGCTCTTACTGCTGACGGCTATTTTTAGTCTTATTTTAGTCTCAACTATCAGATTTCCATTATGTGTTTCACTTTTGTGTTTAACCAAATTTCTGGAAGGAAATGAAAAATCAATCTTGATTAAAATTAGACAAGTGTTTATGCTCCCCTCAGGATGAATCCTGAGGATTTTAACGATTCTCATTACCCACCTGACATCCACCACTATTGATTTTGTAGTAAACCTCTGAAACTCTCTGAATTGTGGTGAAATTTACAGCAGATCTTTATACTCTCAAGAAAGTGAATCCTTTCTTCATTTTGTGGACAGCTAGTTGAACTGCTATAAAATTTAAGCATTTAAGCTTCTTTGAGAATTACTTTCATCTGGTTTCTTTTTAAACATTATTCAAAACTGTGTTCAGACTCGCAAGAAATTGGAACCGTCGAACTATTGACGTTGATCAGGATCCAGACGTGGATTCAGCCCCTGTGGAGGTGTACACTCTCGGACCGTTGTGTGTGGGCAGTACCGAACAAAGCGGCTTTCCTTTGTCTTCCCTGGAAACTTGCCTGCACATGGGCTCCTCTGTCTCAACCGTTGTCTCTGAGGACATTTCAGATGAGGCCCACCTTCGTTTCCCTGCATTACTGAACCTTGGTTTACATCTGCAAATGCACAGGCGCGGTAAACATGACTTGGCTGCTTGAACCTCGTGTCTAAATTTACAAGAAAGACAAACTAACACATCAACCAGAAGTGGCCAGAACCTCAAGATAATGACATTAAATATAATTTTACCATCCTAATCCTCATTTTCTGCTGCTTATCTGGGACCAGTACGTCAGGGGTAAAAGCCTGAGCACACATCCCCAGACCTGCTCTTCTCCAGGCACCTCTTCAAGCTCTACCAGGGATACACCACAGCATTTCCAGCCAAGTAAGAGATAAAATCTCTCCGGCAAGTCCAGAGTCTGTCTCAAGGCCCTTGATCACACAAGACACATCCCAAACATCTTCACTTGAAGTCATCCAGCAGGCATCTTGACCAGATGCTCAAACTACCTCAACTCTCAGCGTGGAGGAGCAGTGTCTCTGCTCTGAGCCACTCCCTGATGATTGAACTCCTCACCCTATCTCTAAGGGTCATCCCATCAACTTTCACAAGAGATTTTTTTTTGGCAGCCTCTGTTTATGACCTCATACTTTCAGTCACCACCTACAATTCATGGACATGTCTTTGTTTTTCAGCTCAGCGCTCGCTTCACCATCAATACATGATATAATTTGTAAGTCTCAGTTTACATTCACCCACTGGCCACTTTGTTAAGTACACTTGGTACAACTAATAAAGTGGTGTGCATGTAGAGTTTTGAAGACTGTGTGAAACATGGATTATGAATATAATCATTTTTGACCATCCCTTCTGTCTTTTTGTGTCCAGCTGTTTTCCAGCAGTTTGAGCCCATTACATTCCCTGTATCTGTCCACCACGGTCAAACAATTACATCATGCAAACTGCTCGCTGGACAGCATCCTTGCTCCTTTATTTAAAGTTGTATTTCACACTGTTCACTAAAAAAAAATAGCTTTGGTAAGTACATATTTCAGATTAGGTGCTGTTCCAGCTGCCTTTAAAAGCTTTGTACAACCTCATTTAAAAAAGAAGAGCTTGAACCCTGCAGTTTGTTTTCATTTTTAAGGAGCATCTCTAAAACATCCCATTTTATCTATAAAGTCTTTAAAAGATTTTTTTTACAAACTTTTGCAGATGAGTTTAGTATTTTTATGAAACTTTCAGTCTGATTTTAAGCCTTGCCACTTGATGAGAGGTGTGTTTTTTTCCATTTTATCTCAACACCAGGATACAGGATGTATTATAGCAGAAAATCCTTCCTCCTTGTGACAAATGACATATAAAAAGAATACAGCTGTTGTAACACAAAAAGTTTGTCCACTGTCTTCTTCTCCAAATATGGAAATATTTGGTCCCATTCGCTGCTGCAAAGGCATTTGTCTGCTTGTCTGATTACAGCCTAACTTTATATATGAAAATTATGCGTTACCTGGCAACAGTGCTGCTGCAGGCAATGTGCCTAGTCTCATTTGGGTCCAGTTTTACATATTTATTTCTGCAGAAACTACATATACAAGTCAGAACATGTACGTGAAGCGGTTGCTTGTAGAAATGAAAGCGGGTGACGTATGTACTAAGGACCCAAATTCTTGGACCTCTGGATTTTATCCACCCGCCCATGTTATGTTGACATCCAGGTTTCAGTTTGGTTTTCAACTAATTTTACTTATCTTTTGGCTCAGGCTTTAATATTCAGCACTGTTGCTCACTGACAACCGTGAAAATTATCTGCAGTAATGCTTCAGTTCATTTTACCTCTGAAACAGGACAGCATGACAGAGTCCTCAGCTGTATGGCATACCTCAAATTAAATGATGACACAGGAGGGGGAAAAAAAACATCTTTCAAGTCAGAGGCATATTAGAAGCAATGTAGGGTTTAATATTTTAGTCAAGGATGTTTCAGTATGTCCAGTCTTGAAGCCAGGTACTGAATTACCAACTTTCCACCTAGTGGATGACCAGTCCACCATTACCAACAGCTGCCTACAGTATTTAAAATTAACTTGAACACTTTTAGCTGGACCGCCTCCAGTGGATCAATAAGATTACTCATCTGACTCCAAAGGGAATGGCATATTTGCCTACAAGCTTTCCCAAGTCACTCTGATGGATGGCAGTACTGACGGCAAAGAAAATAATTTCTTGTTGAAGGATGAGGGAAAAACCAAGAATAGCTGTGTATATGAAAGTATTGCAGTAGCTGAGTATGTGGGTGGATAAAAGCAGATTATCCAACATAAAAATTTGCAGTGGTGCATCAGGCTTTTAAAGAAATATTCCCTAGTTGAAACCACCCTATATCTATTATCTTTTATAGACCGTAAGGAATGTAAACTTTTGTTAGATACTAAAGTGACATGAATTGAAGTGATTTTGAGTTGGAACAGAATATGTCTTTGCAGCAAAATGGCAATTATTGTTAGCCCCGGGTATAAAAGCCTCAAGACAAGAATCAAAAGATGTCATCAGAGTTGGATGATGGTGTGAATAGGGTCTGACTACCAATGTCATTCAGACTATTGTGAGTTGATGCAAAAGGAGAGTTCGTGGGCTCTGCTTTCTTAGAACTGAATCATTACGTACACATTCATAACAAAATAAGCAAATGGTAGAAGCAGATCCCATAAACTCCTTTGGACTCTATTGAAAGTATTTTGTGCGTCATCATATAACAAGCTGACATGGAGCGGAAGGAGTTGCCTGTGCAAACAGTCCTTGTTTATAATGGGTTTTAACTGCTTTGTGGAGTTTTTCAGCCATTCTGTTTAATTCTTCTGATTGTGGTTTTTAAGTTGTGCTCTTTTGACTGATTTTACCCCTTTCATCTTCCTAGAATATACATGTTGTGAGTGACAGACATCATGATGATGACTCATCTGATGGGCATTATTGCTTTGTCTCTTGTGTGCTACTTTTGGCATGGACTTTGCATGCTCAGCTAGCCCCTCCAATGCAGTAAGGAGTTCCCTCTGTTGTTACATAATTCTGGTGGGGGCATCATGGATGGCTTGGTGATTTTTCCCAAGGAGATCATCTTGTTAGATCATTCTGGGGAAAGCAAGGACCAGGAGGGTTAAAGATGTGAGGAAGCTGCACCGACAGCTCAAGAGACAGGGATACTGTCGAATACCCCCACCCTTCATCATCTTGGTGAACACCCAGTCGATCTTCAAAAAAGTGGACTAGCTAAAGGCAAATGTCATGTTACTGAAGGAGTGCAGCAGCGCCTGTCTGCTCGCTCTTACATGGACTTGTCCCACGGAGCAGATTTAAAGTCAGAGCTTGCGACTAACAGGTTTGGAGTTCAGCGATCCCACAGTAACTAGTATGTCACCTGATGGTGGTTTGGGTTTATGTGTGAACAAAAACTGGTGAAACACTGCGGTCATCAGGGAGTGGTCATTCGGGAGTCGCTGTGCTCACCAAACCTCGAACTCGTGGCTTGTTCCCTTAACTCTGTTACTTATAAGGGAATTTCCACAGCTCTTTGTTTACCTCCGCTTTAGAGCTAACACTGATGGGATGGCTCAGGCTTTGACGGGAACTGTGACAAGTTTTGAGCTGATCACACCTGATGCACTGATCCCAGTTAAGGCTGATTTTAATGACTTAATCCAGGAATGTCCTTGAATCATTTTTATGCGTCTTGTCCAACCTGTCATACAAAAAACCTCGAGTCTTCATTATGGATAGGTCAAGGGAGCTTAAATATTATTTGCAAGGGCTCCTCTTGCTACGTCAGACCATAATGTTGATTGTTTGGTTCTAT
The DNA here is from genome assembly GCA_028564865.1 of Zenarchopterus dispar. Classification (NCBI taxonomy): domain Eukaryota; kingdom Metazoa; phylum Chordata; class Actinopteri; order Beloniformes; family Zenarchopteridae; genus Zenarchopterus; species Zenarchopterus dispar. The sequence continues at coordinate 4,458 of JAOWBL010001524.1, read as the reverse complement.
GTTAGATTCACAAACAGGGAAAATACCTGTGTGGTTGAATGAGTCAGTTCAGCACCTCAGGGACTGTTTTTTCTTCACTGACTGGAACCTGTTTGGGATTTGGATGAACTTACTGGGACTGTTTCTGCTTACATTACACTCTGTGTAATTTCCCTGGAAATTAGTCCATATTTATCCAAATAATAAACACTGGGTTGCTAAATCTGTCAAGCACACAATTAATCAATGGAATATTTGTTTCAATCAGGGGAATATGAAACAATACAACTAAAGGTTTAAACAGCTCTGATAAATCCAGCCCTGTCTAGCCTGGTGAAAAATCTATGATGAGGATGGAGTCCATAAAGTGTCCAACCTCTCTCATGGGAGGTCACACATTGTATGTGTGTGTGTGTGTACATATGTATATATATGTATATATGTATCCTGGAGTAGGATCCTGGGTCTCTTCCGCAGGGATAAAGGAGGAAAAAGTCCTGGTCCTGCTGCAGTAAGTGGTCATATCCTGAGGAACTGTTGGAACCAGCTGGCAGATATATTTTGTTTTATTTTTACACTCCCCGGTCCCCAGTCTTTGGAAGGAGTCCATTATTGTTCCTGTGCCCAAAACCAAGGCCGTTAACGCTCAGTTTTAGACCTGGTGCACTAACCTGTTTCACTGATAAGCTGGACCCACTCCAGCTCACCAACGGGTCAGGCAGGGGTGTGGATGATGCAACAGGCAGCCTCCTAAACATGGTTTTAACACACCTGTAGACTTTCAAGTCCTCTATGGGGCTTGATTATTTTTTTTTAAAAAAGGTTTAATATCTGCCTTTAACTGTGTCTAACCTCACATTTTAGCTAACAGTCTTAAGTTTTAACACTGACTCTGGTGACCTTCTGGCTGATGGACATTTTATCTGAGCAGTTACAGCGGGTGCCAGTTAATGGTGTTTTTATCTGATAGACTTATCTCCCCAAGGCTGCTTCCTCTCTCCTCTTTTACTTGAGCTATACACCAAGTGCCAAAGTCAACATGACAGACATCTCATTTTTAAATTCACAGAGGACTCCATCATTCTGTCCTTGTTGAGTGAGGCGGAGCTTGATCATGGCCCAGTAGCATCAGACTTTATAGACGTGTCCAAGACGAAGGACATGATGGTAGATTTTACTAAGAACCCACCTGCTCTCTTTCCTGTCATAATCCACAGTCTTTTGAAGCTGTGCATCAGTACAAATATCTTAAATAAAATTATTGATGATAAGTTGATGTCTGCAGCTTATGATAAACATAACATGGATATAGTGATTAGCTTTTTCTTTTTTTTTTCTTTGTTTTTTTAACCAACAGCATTGACATGTTGCTCAGAATTTTAATAGCGACAGCACTTTTAGAGGGACTATTTACTATTGTTTTAATAACTCAGTTCTTACCTTTTTCTTTTATTTGTTGGTTTGGATTACTCTCCTTCAGCAGTAATTGTTAAAGTGTGTTAAAAACATTGTGGGTACAAACAGACATAACAAAACATTTGTCCTTGCCGCTCTGTCACCAAGTCACTCTGAAGTGTCGTTTTAACTTTATTGTGGGGTGTTAAATGTGGTTTGTATGCATTTCTGCTGGCTGTACAGCAAATAAAGCTAGAAATGACACATATTCCATTGTATCTAAAAACTGCTTTGATCAACATCATTTTGGTCCCTAATGAACGTTTGTGTTCCTTTTTATCTGATAATAGACCTGCGGTTGCTTTACTTAACTGCTCCTTTAGGGACCGTGATGAACTTGAGTCCTTTGTGACAAATGTGCTACAGAAACTGTCCTTCATGCAAGAGACACTGACAAAATGCAGATATAAAAATGGGAGCAGCCATTTTCCTTTTGGTCTTTAAGGAGAGACGAGATTTTCCATCTGGTACTTAGAGGATAGGTGTAATAGAGAGAGAACCATCATTATTATTTGAAAAGGTGTATAAAGGCTAGGTGAGTGGTTGTTTTCTGTGTCACATGTACGGCACCTCCAGGTCTTAAGTGTCTGATTATCTGGCTTCTGCTTTTTGAGAACGCTGACAAAAAACTGGATTCTTGAGTATAAGAAGGTCCCTCATTCACTGAAACACAATTTGCTCAGTGGTGCAGAGAACGTTTTTGCGAGCTTCTTTTTCCGGCTGATCCATGCCACAAACATAAACCTGTACAAGACAGACTCTGATGAGCTGCTTTTTTATGTTATTTTACAAATGTAGATGGATTCTACTGTTTCACAGCCGCTTCTTTTCTAACAGCGGGGTGTGGGACGTTTTAGCGGTTGCCAAGACAACATCTGTTGTGGAGTATTTAACGTAAATCCTCAAGCTCTATGAGGTGATTGCCCCAGGAATCATAGCAATTAATAGGTAGAAAGCTGAGTGTAATTTTCCAGAGCATAACCTGAGATGGTTTGTTTATTTATAAGTGTATCCACTGTTTATGGAACTGAGTCAAGCAACCTTCGGGCTTTTATTTTAAAGAGAGATATAACATATCAGCAGACTTGTTCTTGAGGCATAAAGTATAAACAGGTGTGTTTTTATTGGGTGGATGCAGCCGAGAGAAAAGAGTTTAGACAAGTGATGAAGAAGTGAAGAACAGCGGCCGGAGGCAGAGCTAGCCCTGACTTGTGTGTGTGTGTGTGTGTGTGGCTGCTTTGTACACACACCTTCTCACTTTCCCACCCTTCTCTCTTTCTCATTCCTGAAGCTTGCATTCATTCAGATTTTTTTCTTCTTCTTTTTTTTTTAATCCACTCCCCACTGTCCAATGAGGCACCCCTCCCAGGAAAAAAAAAACAGCCTCCGACTCATCTCCGGTGGTGCGTTTTTATTCCCTGCTGACTCACAACATGACATCCACCCCCACTGTGTCCATCAGGAGGGAACATGCAGGCTCATCAAGTGGAAAAACAAGAAGGATGTTGAAATGTATAAATTAAACATGAAACCGAGCAGCTGGGGAAAAGTATTCTGTGACAACCGTCTCCTGTAAACATCAGTATTTAGTTCCACTTAAATGTGTTTTTTTCATCTATTTTACCTTGTGTTCAGGTAGTCTGTGTGTGTGTGTGTTTATTTAGGTTCTTGGTCGTGAGCTGCTGCTGCAGTTAATTGATGACCTGGTGCGAGGTTACCGCAACAACGCCACGTGGTCACTGCAGCTACTGAACAGCACTCGCATCCACATCCTGCCGACGATGAACCCAGACGGCTTTGACGATGCAGACACAGACTGCCAGCATGTTCAGGGCAGGTACCCAAAAACACCAGTTAAAACTTGCATTAAACATTAAGCACGCACATGGAAGCGCCTGTGATCAGTATCTCTTTTTTTTTTCCAAATCAAATTTGTGGTTACATCTAACTCGGCAGCTCCACTTATCTTTATAGGCTCTTTTAGTTCCTAGGTTTGGTTTTACTACGCTTACTTATTCAACCATTTCTGAAAAATCAGTGTAAATTATCCACTTGGTACCAAAATGACATACAGAGTCAGTTACGAGATAATGAAGGTTTAGCATCTAAAGATATTTTTTTCAGGAGAGGGTGAAGACCAAAATGGAGCTGAAAATCTCACGGACCAGGAATGTCAAGAGGGTTCGGCCCTAGATCTCCTGCAGTTCTCCCACATGGACCAGGAACTAAATAAAGTACAGTGGAAAGTAGTACTTTAAGTACCTGGGCTTGTCCTGAGAAACATTTCTGATGTACACTCAGTGTCTTTTTTTTTTTTTCCTGCATTTTTTTGTCCCATTCATCAGTGGAAATGTCACTTAAATTCAGGGGAGGAGCACAACAAGTGCTTTAAGTTCAAAAATTACTAAAGAGTAGTTCAACAGTGTAAGAGATGTAACGATGTGACTCTGAAGTAACTTTACTAAACAAGTTCTGAATTGACTCTAGCATCAGCATCAAGACTAGTTTGAAGTTAGCTGAAGAATCTTTGGTATGAGAACAAACACAGTTAACTCATCCAAAGTATCGCAAATGAATGTCAAATCAGAGCGTTTGAAAATCCGTTAAAAAATCAGCAGATTATTAACGATATTGAACTGTGATTAGAATGCAGTCTTTCTGTATCTATGCTGAGGTCATGATGAAAAAAGATCACGTTTGATATGAACTTAGTTTTGCCTTCGACATCAACAAGTTAGAGTTAGAAAATAAAGTAACCTTGACTTTTTCTTTGGTAGTCATTTCCCAAAAAGTTTAGGACATACATATATAGTATATGTAACATAACATGTAAAATACACGATATTTCACTTCCTCTTGATGTAGTAAAACATTTTTTTAAAAAAGGCCTGGCCAACTAAATGTATTCATGAGCATCATTTTTTAATACAAAACAAAAGTGGAGGCCACATATATGTGTGTGTGTGTGTGTGTGTGTGTGTGTGTGTGTGTGTGTGTGTGTGTGTGTGTGTGTGTGTGTGTGTG
>JAOWBL010001522.1:0-15209 GCA_028564865.1 Zenarchopterus dispar | reverse complement strand
ATAGAAATAACCCCAGGTTTCTTTTCAGCACTGTAGCCAGGCTGACAAAGCATCAGACCTCTGTTGAGCCATGTATTACCGTAAGTCTTAGGAGTGATGACTTCATGAATTTCTTTACAAATAAAATTTTGTCCATTAGGGAAAAACAATTTCTAGTTTACCCTTGAGTGCGCCATTATATGCGACGGCTTCAACTGCCAACACTTCTTTGGACAGCTTCTTTCCGGTTGATCTCCCTGAACTAATGTCACCAATTACTGTAAATTCCAGACTATAAGCCGCTACTTTTCCCCCACGCTTTGAACCCCACGGCTTATAAAACCATGTAGCTTATCTATAGATTTTTCTTCGCTAACAGCCATTAGGGGGCACAGGAGGTGCAAAAATGAGACAGATGCTACAGGTCCATGTAAAGAAGAAGACACTAGTTTTGGCGGGTGGGTGCGGCTTATAGTCTGGTGCGATCTATAGTCTGGAAAAAAACGGTACTTCCTCCAAACCATCGACATGCCTATTAGAGCCCATCCCTGCAGGACTTTTGAAAGATGTCTTGCAATTGATTAATGATTCAGTTTTGAATATTATCAGTTTATCCTTATTAATGGGCTATATGCCACCGGCTTTTAAAGTAGCTGTAATTAAACCACTACTTAAAAAGCCTTTGCGAGGCCCAGCTGTTGTGCAACAGGAGGGGTGCTAGTTTAGTTAAGAAGTTCTTAATAATTGTCTGATGACAGTGTTTAATAACGTAAATGAATTATCAGAATGAATAAATCAAAATGAATAAATCAAAATTGGGCACCACCTGACTATCAGGAATTAATAACTAAACAGCACTATCGGTCTCAAAATAGTTATTCTATGGGTCAACCTATTACTAGGGGTGGCGCTATAGAGTAACATTGAAGGAGGAAGTTCGATCACAGACCTCTTCATCCAGCAAATCTTTCAAATATGTGTAAAATAAGCACAGACAACTTCTCTCATTAAAATGAACCAGAATTTATTAACACAAGTGTCAATAGTTGCAATCATTAGCATGTAAAATAAAGTTCTGATATCTAAACTACACATAAGCAAATGACAAAACATGCAACAGAAATGTCAATCTATATACATGAGCCTGTGTGTGTGTGTGTGGCGAGATGGCCGCGATGGCACGTGATGTAAACGGACAAGATTCAATTCAATTCAATTTTATTTATATAGCGCCAATTCACAACAAACGTCGCCTCGAGGCACTTCACACTGTAGGGTAAAGATAAAACAGTGTTACAAGGAATGATGGCAGACCAAATCATGTTGAGGAAGTCTTGTGATTCAAAATGGTGGACGAAGTCACGTAGTGACGTAATCTCGCATGTGGCGGACGAGAGTCCACAGCGTGTTTAAGAACAAAGGAAATCTGAGGCCTTATGGCCGAGATAAGCATGCACTTGTGGCAGTAGACAGAGGAAAAGTATGAAAGTTGGCATGACTTCTTACTACCTGTGCTCTGATTACTCCGCTGCTTCTCACACAGGAACGTGTGTGAGGCATGCTTCATCAAACTCGCACTGGTCTTTAAACAGGTACACAGCGGTGTAAACAGCTGGATGGTAAAGAAACACGCCCAGTAGCCCTTTTAGAGGCTAGCCACATTTCCCACACAAACTTAAACACTGAACGCAACACTCTTCAACAGACTGCCGGCCTGCTTAAGTGAACGCTAACAAATTAAGACAACCAAAAGAGAACAGAATCAATAAGCACATCAATTAACATGTTCAGACTTAAAGATCTAAGCTATCTCTGCCCAGACACAAGCCTCTTACTTGGGTTGCAATGGAGCTGGTCAGCGTCCTTTTGGGTTGCAAGAAACATCCAGTGATCCTGGTCAGGAGCCACTCGCTGGTTGGATTTTACGCTCCACCGGTAATCCGGATGTGAGCGGCTCCTCTCCATCTCGCTCGCTCCTTGTCTTTGGAAGGCGAGGGCATGGTGTTGCTGGCAGCCAACTTGTCCTCCTTCAGTGGTCATCTGAGCCCGTTCACGTCGTCTGGCTGCGCACGGATCCTCTGTTCACGTCGTCTGGCTGCGCACGGATCCTCTGTTCCGATCGTGAAACCATGCGGCTTTGGATGGGTTTTGGGCCTTCTTGGTTTCAACACATGACTGTGGCCCAAAACAGCTGTCTTAGCTAATAACAGACCAATTTCCAACCTTCCCTTCATTTAAAAAATATTTGAAAGAGTCGTTGCTGAAAAACTGTGATCATTTGCAAAGAAATTATTCATTTGAAGAGTTCCAGTCTGGATTTAGAGTTCATCATAGCCTGTGTTTCTCTCTGCTCTACTTTCTGTCTTCTCTTTTCCCTCACCACCAACCGGTCGACGCGGCTGGCTGCCCCTCCCTGAGCCTGGTTCTGCCGGAGGTTTCTTCCTGTTAAAAGGAAGTTTTTCCTTCCCACTGTTACCAAGTGCTTGCTCATAGGGTAATCACTGGATTGTTAGGATTTTCCTTGTAACACTGTTTTATCTTTACCCTACAGTGTGGAGCTCCTCAAGGTGACTTTTGGTGTGAATTGGCACTGTGTAAATTAAATTGAATTGAATTGCCTGTAGGTGTGAGTGTGCATGGTTGTTTGTCTATGTATGTGGCCCTGCTGTGGAGTGGCAACGTGTCCAGGGTTTACCCCTGCCTCTCACCTGAAATGGGCTGGGATTGGCTCCAGCAGACCCCCGACTCCCAGTAGATGGATTCAGCAGATATAGAAAATGGATGGATGACATAACAGGATACTGTTTATGTTCACCTCTCAGCTGTGTTCCCCTCTTTATCAATGATTTTCAACCTGATGGTGCAAAGATTTGATAATGGACAGTTTTTGAGTCAGTTGGTGGTGTGAGTCAAAAGGAGATATTGCTTTATGTATTTTATAAGTTTGCTGTATGCTTACGTTCTCCTCGATGCTCAAAACGTATTCTAAAAATGGAAATTTATTTTTTGCATCCTCTCTAGTAAACTTGATGTTGCTGTCGAATGAGTTGATGTGCTCTGTGAAGGTTTCTGCTTTTTGCGTTTAGATTTTGGCCCAGGTGTCATTTCCATATCCATAGTTATTTATTGTTCCATTGCTTCAGAAGTTTAGACGTTCTGATGTAGTTTTATAAATCTCAGTTGTGCTTCAGTGTTCTTTTAGACCAGTGTTCTTTATTCCAACTCCTCAGGACCCAATGCACTGCATACTTTAGATTTTGTTTTTTCTGCTTTAACACAGATAAGTTACATAAATGAATCGCCATCAGCTTGTCATTAAAGTCTGCAAAAATTTATCAATGACCCATTAAGTTATTGTTCATCTAATGTGGTATTTGCCTAATACTATTAAAAACAATGACCAAATTATTCTTATGTATTCAAACACAAGAAACATGTATTTAAAAGAGAGGCTGCAAACTTTTGTAGATTCCCTAATTGCTTGTATCTTACCTCTTCCAGGTCCGTGGGGTCGTTGTATGGGAAGTGAGTGTGGTCCTGGAGGCAGCCAAAGTAGGGCAGTCTGGTGTGCTCACTCTGAAGGTTGGACCACTCTCCATACCAACTGCGACCAGTCAGGACGGCCAAGTAACCAGCAGAGTTGTTTCAGAGTGTGCGACTGGCACAAAGACTTGTATGGCTGGCAGCTCGGTGCCTGGAACCAGTGTGTCCCAGTGTTGATGCGCAGTTCTGGGGTACAGCACCGCACAGTGTGCTCACGGGGTGAGGAGGGCATCCAGACCCGCGAGGTGGGCTGTGTTCAAAAAGCTGATGGAGAGCCTGCAGAAGACGCAATCTGTGAATACTTTGAGCCTAAACCACGGCTAGAACAAGCCTGTCTTATACCTTGTCCTCTGGACTGCGTGGTGTCCGAATTCACCTCATGGACTCCATGTTCTAAAACCTGTGGCATAGGGTTAAGGAACAGGATCCGTATTGTTCTTGCACCACCGCTGTTTGGTGGGGCAGTTTGCCCAAATCTGACTGAATTTCAAACATGTCAAACAGGTCTTTGTAATGGTGAGGAAAGCCTTTACAGCATTAGAGTGGGCCCCTGGGGCCCCTGCTCTTTCCCACTGCCAAGACAAGCTAGACATGCTGAAAAAAAACCCAGAGAGAGCAACAAAAAGTCCAGAGAAGGAGATAAACCCTCTACAGAGGCTAATAAACAGTCTTTAGGGGCAAGCAAACAGATTACAGATAATGGAAAACAGCAACAAGAAGACAAAAACACCAAAGAAGACAGCTTACCCAGAGATGGTCACAAACAACTCAACAGAAAACAGGTCAGAGCAAACAAGAAACCAGACAGACAATCCCAACAGGCAGATCGACCCAAACAACAGAAAAAAGCTAAAAACAAGGAAAAGAGAGAGAAAGCCAAACAGGGTGTCATAGGGAGGTTAAGAGAAAAGAACAAGGGACAAGATCCAGAAATCAGAGAGCTTAATAATAAGAAGAAGAAGAACAAAAACCGCCAGAAACGCCCTGGAGGAAGATTTTGGGATCTTCAAGTTGGATACCAGACAAGGGAAGTGACCTGTGTGCATAAGAGTGGGGCTACTGAAGCTTTAAGGTAAGAATGATTATTTCTAAGGTGTCTACAATGTTGACAGCTCAATCTTCACTTATTTCTTTACAACTGAGTATTAGTATTTTGTGTCAGAAATACAAATGTATTTGACTGAATGAGGATTATGTGGTTGATAACAAGGAAATTTTGTAGGCGGACTGTGTTTTCAAAAATCAGAACATTGGTTGTGTAGATATATTTTAAGGTTAGAGTTGGGTCCAATATCATCAACACATCATTGGTGAAAGCAAATTCATGAAAAATTAGATTCTAACTTTAAAGAGTGCTGGAACAACTCTTTGCCTTATGGTAAATGTTCGTTTGGCTCACTTGCATACTTATTTATGTGTTCTTTTAGTCATGTGAAATATTGTCTTTTATGTGCAGCATTTTAATGTCTAATATAGGGGATACTTTAAACAATTTAGTTGTCCTGCTCAACTGTTATTCAATGACAAAAAATAATATTCTTCTTCTTCTTCAAATTGGTGAACTTCAGACTTCAAAGTGACTGTCCATCAGCCCTGGGGTTACAACCCAAAAAAGTTGTCATATATTGGTTTTCTGTGGGCATGCCCTGTGTGGGTTGCCCACAGAAAATGTACATGAGGGTCCAAAATACCAGAATTGTTCTTGGTCCCTCATGAAGCTGCACACATGTGTCTCGTAAGGCTTGTTTTGTGGCACATCTAATATGGGATGACCACCAAAAACTCTAAAGAAGGCCAAAACTGACTAAACTTCTATGGGTACTGCATAGGCACTATGTGGGTCTCCGTGTACGAAGATTAACCTTTAAGTTGCTACAGACAATGGACATGGAGACCTAAAATAAAACAATTCTGGGTTTTCATGGGCTAACCCTCATGGGGCCTGAATGGGTTGATTATAGACATGTCCACCTGAGAACTTAAAATATCAGAATCCATCCATCGATCCAGTTGTTATAGCTTCTTCATGAGCCAATCCACATGGGGCCTTTGTGGATTATTAGGGCTCCATCCAGCTGTGTAGGCCTTGATAGACTAAATGGACTATATTGTGGACTATATTTCACCTGGTAGTTTAATGTAATCCAAGAGTTAATTTTCATTAACCTTCATTTAAAATGTCCAACTTTGCAGCAAATATATTATAACACTTATCATGTCATATTTACAGTATGGTTTAAAGCATAGCCTTGGTCTTCATAGCTTGATTTCAGCATCATGACAACTGTAGAGAGGTCTTTTTTTTTTTTTGACCATATCAAGGGTTTTTGACTGATGACTTCTGAACATAGTTTTGAGCTTTGAGAATATCAGATAGTAGTCATTCCTAATTTAAAGAGAATAACATTGAGCTTTTAACTATACTAAAACACTCCTGTGGGTTGACCTGAAAGAGTTTTGGAGAAGAAGCGAAGCAGCAGACAGATTATGCTAATGTGCATCAGGTGAACACAGCGGCCATTTCGGATGTTGCCACCAAAATTACATTTAAAATGGGACGTCCCATTACTAACAGTGACTGACTGCCCTGCAGCTCTTCCAGTGTGACTCCACTAAAGGATCTGGAACTCTTGGTAGATCATTTCAGAATCATTTCAGTCAACCATTCAGTAACTTGAAAGCTGATGCTAGTAGGCTAACCCAACAGCACAGCTCAGGCTGTTCTCATTTCTGCTCTAGCAGCACTTGTTTTAAATGTTGCTTTAACAATTGAAATAAGAAAATAATATTTTTAAAAATTAAAAAAATCAAATAATAAAATAATAATAATTTGTATCATAGGTTAGCAGAAACTAGGCAAAATGGTTAACTATGACTGACAAAAGGGCAGGGTTTTCTCCTCAGGTTTGCATGTCTTTTGAAGGCATTTGCAACATAGGGCCACACAGTACTAGAGTGAAAAAAAGGCTTCAGAAGCACTCTCAGAAAACATGGGGATGACGGATTTGTCCAGTTCTTCTCTTAGAGCTTCTGCTCCTGATGCTGGATATCCAACTAGCGAACAATGACAAAGAAACTCTGGGATGATGTTTTTTCATGAATTTTGAGTCTTTTTACTGCAAAACAAACAAGAAAATTGCCTCCTGTTACAAATACAAATAAACAATAGATTACAGTGGATACACATGAGCATCAGATATAGCTTTATCAGTCTAATATGAATATGATACTGAGGATTTAGCTGTATCCCACTAAACTTACAGAAAACGGCCCTTAAACCCTGTAATACCAATCAATGTGTCTGAGGCTTCTGAACCACCCTCACAATTAAAAAAAAAGATTTTACACCATATATATAAGGATGCTTTTTATGGATGATGTGTTCCTCCTGGCATTATTTAGCCAAGACCTTCAGCATTGGCTGGAACCAATAGATACATGAGTAAAAAAGCAGGTATGAGACTTAGCACTTCCAAATATGAGGCCATGGTTCTCAGTTGGAAAAGATGGAATGTCCTTCCCAGGTCAGGAATAGGCAATCAAGTGGAGGAGTTTAAGTATCTCTGGGTCTTGTTCTGGGTATTGTGACTTGACCTGCAGGTGGTTTCAGCTTCTCTTGTAATGCAGACCTTTTACTAAGAAGAAGTAAAGAGGCAAGACCTTCTATTTACTGGCTGATCTATGTTCCTACCCCCACCTATGGTCACCAGCCATGGGTTGTGACCAAAAAGACAAGTTTGCAAATATAAAAAACTAAATTGAGATTCCTTAGCAAGGTGGATGAACTCTCCATTAAAGATAAGGTGAGAAGTTCAGTCTTCTGGGAAGGAGTGAAAGTAGAGCCACTATTCCTCCACATCAAGCAGAGCCAAGTGAGGTAGTTCAGGCATTACACAATATACACATACAGCATGAATAGAGAGAGCCTCAATTCAAGAGCCTCTTTAAAACAGAGAGGACTTCACGACTCACAACTTTGCTCTTGTAGCTTGTGGTAGCGTGTTCCATAATTCATCTGATCTTCAAATTTTGCTCATCCACTCAGAAGACCAAAAGGTTTTTAGTCTTACATCACATCATTCTACACCAGAAAAAGAAAGAGGATGTTGCTATATTTCCTACATACTTTATCCATGCTGAACCAAAACTGGCATTATTGATGACATCTAAGCCTAAAAAGATTAATATGCCTTTATTCAGGTATGGAAATAATGCCACCTACTGGCAACAGAAAAGAAGGTTTTAATTAACAATGACCCAAATTCTGGCCAGGAAAGTGTTTAGATGTTGAGCATGTTTCACAAATATTTTGATATTAGATCACAGCACATATTTTGGTAATGTGGTCGAGAACAAGAGTTGAGGGTGAGAATGATAATTTCAATGTTAAGTAAATGGTGTTGTTTTAGTTGAAAATTTGTTAGATACTTTATTTTCTCATTTATCCTTATTTATTTGTGCTATAAATCCTCACATAACATCACCCAATGTTTCTTTAGGTTTTCTGTTTGTTTTTTTTTAAGAGGTTGATCAGTAAGCAGTCTTGCTTTTTGACCCAGCTCTATTCACCAAAACAAACTGGTACAGTCAACATTAATTCAGACATCAGAGTAATTCATCTATTGAGCTACCGCTCCATTCTTCCCTCGCTAATTTAACTCCTCCACTTGAGGTAGTACCTCAGTACAAACATGGAGAGGATATTCCAACCTTTTATGACTGTGAACCATGGGCTAAGATTCTCATATCCAGTGTCCACATTCAAACTAATACTTGAAGACTACTATTCAATGTTAATCTTCAGCTGCTCCAGCCAAGCCACCTTTGACCCTGGACCATGCCAGCCCAATCCAGGGCTGGTTGTAGTCTGTTATTGCAAATAACATAACAAGCTATAATTCTTCTGACATATGAATGATTAGACTCTCTTTGGTCCTAATTAATAACTGTTTAACAAAAATTCAGACTGCTAAGTAGCTAATGTAAAATAAAGTAAACCATGTGATACCATAGACTTCATAAATTTGTATATTTATATAATTTTATCCGATGAGGTCCATAAAATTCACTCCCATACAGTTGTCATGGATATGAAATCTAGCTTTGGAGACCAAATGTGTTTTTGTACCAGACTGTAAATTCTTTCTGTTGTAAAGTTAGACATTTTACAATGAAAAACAATGTCAATTGACTCAATTTTGAAACCAGCACCTTGTGGTAATTTTATGAACTGCATTTTCCCCTACTTCTGAAATGATTTCAGTTATGAAATCCAAGGGGCAAGACTCTTAACCCAATAGTTCAAGCTCCTTGACAGCAGCACGTCCACTGATCTCGACAGGTGTAAGGGTTAAATTATTGCTGCTTTTAATTATGAAAAAAAAAGGAAGAAGAAAATTAAATGCTCTTTAGCATTTGATATTTAAACATGAAATAAAACATCTAGTTTTAAAACCACATTTCAGACTATAAAGTATGATAAAACATCTGGTGTTTTATATACATCTTCTACAGCCTTTGCTCTCAAGAGATGCTACCAGTGACCTTCCAGGCCTGTGTCATTCCCAAAGACTGCGATGTGACTGAGTGGTCAGAATGGTCTACCTGCTCCAGAGACTGCTTTGACCCCAATGGACCCAATGGGGAGCGCACTCGCACCAGAAAAGTGAGCCAGTTCCCAATAGGTGGAGGGGCAGATTGTCCAATGCTGGAGGAGAAAGAGTCATGCACCCCCCAGGGAGATGTGGTCCCATCATGTACTGTGTAAGTATTGGACAGAGATCATACTAAAAGATTTGCTACATTCTGAGATCCCTAAAAATTAACCTCAGAGCCTACAGGCCTCACTCAGCATGTTTAATGTTAAAGTCCACGAAAGCACAATTAGAAGAAGATTGAACAAGTGCTGATTGTTTGGAAGGCTTGCCAGTTGAAAGCATCTTCTATCTAAAAAAACATGGAAGCATGACTGAGGTTCACAAAACTATAGCTGAACAAACCACAAGACCTCTGAAATAATGTCCTATGGACAGATGAGACCAAGTGGAGTTGATTGGCCTTTATACCTAGACTATGTTTGAAGAAAACCAAATGGCACAGAAATACCTTCTACCCACTGTCAAGGTTGGTGGTGGAAGAGTGATGGTGTGTGGTTGTTATTAATCTCCAGGCAAATGTGAGGCTCTATGCCTGAATAATTAAGGAATCAAATTTTTGCTCACTTTAATCACTAAATTTTTGGAAGACAGCACTACTTGGAATATTTGTCACGAGAGAGGGTGTGGCCTAAAATCAAGGTGTTCATGAGAGTTATAAATCACTGCAGTTTGCTTGCTTGCTTGTTATTTTATTTTGATTTTTAGGTTAGACTGTGGCCCAGCTTTTTTGGAATTAGAAGTGTACTTCATGATTTTATTTTGAACCTAATTTTTTCACTCATCCTAACTCTATTTATGTCCATGTTTGCCATCAGCTACAGCTGGAAAACCTCAGAGTGGACAGACTGTAGGGTGGACGCACTGCTCAGCCAGCAAGACCGTCGGCGTGGCAACCAGACAGGGTTATGTGGAGGAGGGATCCAGACTCGTGAGGTTTACTGCATTCAGGCCAGTGTTGATATGCCGACAAACGTCATCTCAATTAAGAATAAAGAAGGTAACTCTCACAGTGTTTCTCACTTCTGTTTTCTTCTTTGGTTTTTGTTACTTATTTTGTGTCTAAATCAATTTTTTTTTTCACTTTTTAACAATAGTGGCAATAGTGTTCTGCATTATTTTGCCATGAAGTGAGATCTAATCTTCATCCAAGTCACAATAAGACAAACATAGCATGTTTAAGCTAATAACATGCCCGTTTAACACTCAGAGAGCTGGACAAACAGTGAACCTTTGGAGTTAATAGTTTGTCAAACCTCTGTGGAGTCCAAATCATAACGCTTGTTCCATCAGACTTCACCATTGGGATGATATTTTGATGTTAGTAATGTGAACCTGTAGACTATTCACCATTAGTCTAAAGAAACATTTCTCAACCCTGGTTCTACAGGACCACTGTCCAACATGTTTTAGGTGTTTCCTTGCTTCAGTGCACACTCTTACAAATGGCAACATCATTAATAGACTTTTGCAGACCTTGATGACAAGCAGATGATGACTATTCATTTGAATCAGGTAAGTTGAAGTGAAGAGACATCTAAATGTGCAAGACAGTGGTACTTTAGGGTCAGGCTGAAAAAAAATTATGTACACTAATAACTTCAACAAAAACTTTTTAGTTAATAGTTTGCCCACCTCGAGTCCACTTAATGAAAATAGTTTGTTTAGAGGTGTTGTAGAAGTGGTATAATTTGATGTTTTCTAGTTAGAAGAATCATTCTTTGGATAAAAAAGAATGTTTGACTCAAACCTGTCCTATATCTGCAATAACTTTGGTTGATGAGATTGTTTCAAGCTGAATGTGGCTCTCTAAACATGGCCACATATGCAGGAAACATGGGACAGTTCTTTATTGTCTTTGGGTAACCCATGGCCCTTTAAACACTTGCTGTATTCTGTGCTAAATCTATATTATGAACTCTGGGCCACATCTGGCTCATGCCACACATCCCAGTACCCAGGTTTAGTCCAGTTCATGAACTTGTGTGACACAAAGCACCTGGTAGTGCTGTAACTGAACCAATGACTGTCAAATGTAGCCTAAACTAGGCCCAAAGTGTCAGCTGTGTTTGTCTCCTTTACATTCTATTTGTAAGAGTTTAAGGAAATGAAAGTTAGCCAACTATCTAAGAGCAAACTGCTATGGGGTAACAGCTGTGAGGTCATTAAGATAAACAGAAGCTGCAGTATTTTGTATCATCTAGCATCATCTGGAGGTTGGTCAGAGTAATCGTAGGACATTGTATTCATACAAGAGTACCTTAAAGTTTTTAAGAAACAAACGTATGGACTAATTTTTCTATATCAAGCTGTTAAAGGGTGTCCAATGTTTTAATATGATGAAGATGAAAGACAGCAGTTCTGGAAACTTGTCTTGCATGTGCATTAAATGATAAATCCTGGCCAAACATAACTCCAAGATTTCATGTACTCATCCTAGATGCCAAAGTAATAGCATCCAGATTAACTACATAGCAAGAGAATCAATTTCTGACCCACTAATATCCAAAGACAATCTCAGTCTTACCTGAGTTTAGAAATAATCAATAATTACTATCCTATACATTTAAATTATTCAGACATTCTTGTAGTCCATGCAACTGAGTGGTGTTGACTGGTTTCATGGATTAGTATAGCTAAGTATCATCTGCATAGAAAATTGCCATGCTGGCTAAGTTTTCTGTCAGACAATGAGGCAGATGTGTTCTCAAGACAGTGAAACTGGTGGGTTTTTTACATTTATGATTTCTTTTCTAGTCTCTCCAGACATAATCAGTTTGATGATGTATCAATTTTCTGTTGCTCCACAGGTTTGCGGCCAGTAAACAGTGAGCTGTGTCAGGGTACTCCTCCAAACACCACCCAGCTGTGTCATATCAGCTGTCCTGTTATGTGTGAGGTGTCTCCATGGAGTGCTTGGGGACCCTGCGCCTATGAAAACTGTCAGACGACCAAGAAAGACCAGGCAGTTAAGAAAGGTAATAACTTACTGTGTCAAGTAAATCACCAGTGTGTACATTTTTCACTTTATCTCTTTTTTTGGTCATGGGCATATCTAGGTATAATAAAGGCTTTCCCTTCTTGAAAATAAATCAGGCATTCAAAATGCTGCTTTTTATGTTGTTTTAGTGATTTAGTGAGTTTCAGTGAGTGATCATTTTAGTGATACCACACTCCTTTTGGTGTGTTGCAATTGCAAATGTCATCTATTTCATCATCATAAATGTATTATCATAAACCACATGGAAAGATCTCATGATGTTTCTGAGGAATCCTAACAAATCATCAAAAAAAGCATAAAAGCAAAACCAAATCCCCCACATCAAACTTTGACCTTCATGCTATTCAACTAACAACAGCCCAGAGGCTAGTTCACAGCAGGAATAACAAGCAAACTAAGACAGCAACCACATGGGGAAAAAGCAACTTTTCAAAAGGAATGCAAAATTGTACTGGAAACCGTCTCAGCTATCCCTGTTCCTGAAATCTAGATGGCGCAAGAAAGATTCAGTCAATTTTCAAGCAAACAGTGGAGGTACAATTAAAAAAAAAAATCCACTGGTGTAGAAGGTACAGTATTTTTGCATTGCATGTGCCAAAGAGCTAACTCTGGCCTGGTGCCCCATTTTCTAGCAGTCACTGAATTAACACTATTCCTGCCCTCTGGAGGAAATCTATTATTTTTCCAATTTCTAAAAAAATCTGTCCAGCAGAAAGTAATGATTTTGGACCTGTGGCACAAATTTTGATTGTAATGAAAAGATATGTTGTTTGTGCTTAAAGCAGAGGTCAATTTGGTGCTCAACCCCCTGTAGTTTGCCTAAAGGTTGGGGGTGAGGAATGACTGATACTAATGATGCCATCAACAGGCAGGGGTTATGTGGGGTGGAGTCCAATGAACAGTATCACTTATCTTACTGCCATGCACTTTGGAAATGCCAAAGATTGTGTACATATTTTTTTTTTATTAATATTTCAGTCCCACATACTTCCTAAAAAAACCCTGAAGATATATCAATCCCTTTCTAGTGGTCTCAGTGAACAGAACAACTAGCACAGGTGCTCAGAAGGCTTTAGTCAGTTGACCTATATTTTTAACTTGTGAACAGATGAATGCAAAAACAGCTGCCTTGGAAATATGTCTTTACATTTGCATATGATGCTGCTGTTCTTGTTTGTTTTGGGGGTTTTTTTGTACAGAATTTTACTTGAGTTAATTATCATTATAACAGAGAAAAATTTGTTCAGTTGTGTGATGGCAACAATCTCATTTTAAATGCTGTTTAGACCAAAAGAGATGGTTTTGAACCCCATATCTGTGGGGAATCGTAGACCTCAAGTACAACACACACAGTGACCAGAGGCCTTATGCAGTATTTCTATGGACAAAAATGTTGCATAAGTTATTTTACATGTACATGTTGGGATGTGATAAAGTCAACTTTGCATGGATTAGTGCATAATGCCACAAAAAAGTTTGACGGTTGACAGAACAACTAAAGTAGAGAAAATCATTTTTATACACTAAAATATGTTCCTCTAAATCTCCTGGAGTCACAAGGGATTTGAAAACGATATTTCTTTACAAATTTGAGCACAAATGATTCACACTCAAATTACTGAACAGAATCACATCTAACCTAATTTACCACAATGACCACAACCTACATCCAAAGTAACCTGATGTGTTTTCTCTGTTTATGTCATGTGAAAATGTTAACACACATCAATGAGTGATCACTTCTGAGATGCACAGGCGTCCAACATATGAAATAAAATTAACTCTCATTGTCACTTAGAAGAAAAAAATCTTAGATGATCACATTAATTTAGAACAAGGTTAGACAATTACATGTGAAGTTACCTGTAATTCCACAACTATGGAATCTTTGGCACAAGGAGAAGAGTTTGGAGGGAGCTTGTCTTCAGAGACCACCCTGACCTGCAGGTCTATGATGACAACTGGATCATCAGCTGATTTAAGTTACCAAAATGATCCTTCTGGATCTCTGCTGAATTGGTCCCAGCTGGTTCTGAGCAAAATGGGAGCTGCTGACAGGTTGGGCATCTCTCAGACATCCCGTGCCATGCTGATTGCATAGGACGACTAATCAGGATGACAGCCAGATATTTAAAATTTTACTAAACTGAGGCTGAACAGGTAAACATTAAAATGCAGCTTGGACCAAAGAACCAGTTTTCTAATGTAGAGTTTTTACCATGAACCCAGCATGTCACTGAAAGTTTGGTTGGTACAAATTCATGTGAGTAAAGAATATTTAAATAAGGTTTTTATTTTATGTAAACATTCAGAAAATACTGAGTTGCCTGCATGCGCTGGCAAGATGCCAGAAATTTGGTCTCTTTTCATGTGGGGTTTCCAGTGCCTTCTTCTGTGATTGCAATACCTCCATCTGCAGTAACTCTTCTTTTTTACATTAACTTTCATGTCAGTAGTTTTCTTTTTTTTTCCGGTTCTGCTGTAACTCTCTGAGGCTCCTGTTTTACAGCCTTAATCACACACTCCCACCCAATTTATTTTAATACACCAGAGGAAATACCTCCAAATAAATTATTTTACTGGCCTCAACTTGTGACAGGAGTCTCTTGAGCTCACAGTTGGCAAATTTCAATTTTTTTTCTCTGATTGGTTTTTGTGATTTTTTTTTTTTTTCTTTTTGGATGAGTGGTTTGAATGAATATTTGTTCTCCACTCTGTCTCTCAGTGGGAGGAGACAGAGTGGAGTGCTCATGCACATGCCTACCATTGTACATTTATTGTGATGTTCACAGATAATGTGCATGGATTAGGCATAGTTTTGAACATCTTAAGTTTGTTTTGTGTTGACAAAATCTCTGTTCAAGCACTTAGGCCAGACTTTTTTTATTCCTTGGTTCTCGAGTTCTTCAGACAAAGTTCTCCAGTCGGAGGGTGGAAAAAAAATAAAAATAAAAATTTTTTTTACACCCATTTCAGGATTTCTCGAAGTATAGAAGTGACCTCCCCAGATCGGAGGAAAGAGAAAAAAAATG
>JAOWBL010001521.1:0-99448 GCA_028564865.1 Zenarchopterus dispar | reverse complement strand
ATTACTGGTATGTATATATCGAAAGAAAGTGCTGATAAGAAAGTTAATTCTTTAATTTAAACAAATTTCATTGTATGAACATATAAATTAGCAATATGCTACGTGGCTGAGTATGATCATTTACCATATTTAACAACCAAACAGAGAACGATTTTGGTAGGGTTTTTTTTTTTAATAATTCATGTATGTTAGACATTTTTTGTGAGACTTTATTGTTTTAAAGCCTAGCATTGAAGAACTTGCATAATTAGGTCTTAAATAGAGGCGCCCTGCCGGTAATTTGCAACGCGCCCCAGCGTGTTAATTAGGGGAAATACGGTGTCTATATATATATATATATATATATATATATATATATATATAGTTTTGTGCAGTTGATTTTAATAAAAATCAGTTACCTAAATTCAGTGTCCCTCTTTTGATCATGAAAAAAAAAAGAATGTAAAAGATTTTGGGGGTTTTTTCTCACTTGAAATAAGGTGAGGTCCACAACCAAAAATCATGGTACTATGTTCATAAGTGCACAGGATGCCCAGGATACCTCGGGTTGTAGTTCAGTGATCAATTTTATGATTGTATTATTGGATTTGTGACCATTTGTTTTGGACACTTGGGCGAAGAGAGAAGCTGAGCTCTCCATTGATCACTTCCTGGTGGTGAGTTGGAGCTGATGGTGGAAGAGGATGTCAGACAGGCCCGGCAGGCCCAAACATATACTGAGGGATTGGTGGGAATGTCTGGTGGAAGAATCTGTTAAACAGGTCCTCAACTCCCACCTGTGGCAGAGTTCGACTCCATGTCCATGGAGGTGGTGGATATTTAGTCTGAATGGAACTTGTTCCGTGACTTCATTGTTTAGGCGGCCAACTGGAGCTGTGGTCATAAGGTCATGGGTGCCTGTTGTGGTAGCAATTACTGAACTTGGTGGCGGACACCCCGGGTGAGGCAGGTCCTCAGACTGACAAGGGACAGTCAGGGGATGGAGGGAGTCTGGTTTGATGGCCAAAGGATTTGATCTCTTCTTTTTGCAAATGATGTGGTCTTTTTGGCTTCATCAAACCATGATCTTTACTTTTCCTTGGAGTGGTTCGTAACCAAGCGTAAAATGACAGGAATGAGAATCAGCACCACCAAATATGAGACGATGGTTTTGGTGGTGAGTGACTTTATGGCAGAGGCCTGTTGGTGAATGATTTTATTGTAGAGACTTTTAGCTATACAGATTGTCCCTTTATCTGTGGTCATTAGCTTCCCTGTTTGCTGTTTGTGTATTGATAACACTTTTTATGGCTTAGTTACCTGTAGCTAAAGGGGGAAATGTTTTCTGGCAGTTCCACACTTACATGCCTACAGTTCACTTAAACACAATAATTGTAAACCATAATGTAACCTCCCCTTTTTAGAGAAAAGGATAAATTGATAGTGCTTTGTTGATTTGGTGGCACTCTCAGCCAACTCTTAAAGGTGACTGGACGGTGGCCCAGCGCTGACGCTAAACTGATTCTCTGTATTAATGTCTTTTGTTATATCTGATTGTTGTATTAAATTCTGTTAAACTTAATGTTGATTCTCTTGCTTTTTTATTACTGAGGCTGATCCTGCCTGGATAAACGAACACGTAATTACGACAGTTCTCAGTCGGAAAAGGTGGAAAATCCTCTCCATGTAGGGGACGAGGTGCTGTCTCAGATGGAGGATCTTGGGGTCTTGTTCATGAGTGAGGGGAAAATGGAGATCGAAAGGTGGATTGGTGCAGCACCTGCAGTAGTCTGGACTCTGTACCAGTCTGTTGTGGTGAAGAGAGAGTTGAGTCGAAAGGCGGGGCTTTTTGTTTTGTTTACAATTTGATCTACATTCCTACCCTCATCCATGGTCATGAGTTGTGGGTAAGGACCGAAAGAATAATATTGCAGATATGAGTGGCTGAAATGAGTTTCCTCCATAGGGTGGCTGGCCTCTCCCTTAGATATAGGGTTAGAAGTTCAGTTGTCTTGTAGGGACTCAGAACAGATTTGCTGCTTCTCCACAATGAGAGAAGCCAGTTCAGGTGATTCAATGCTCCCTGGAGCCTTCCCTCAGGAGGTGTTTCAGCCATGTCCAACTGGGAGGAGGCCCCATGGAAGATCCAGTCGAGATTATGTCTCTCGGCTGACCTGGGAACGCCTCGGTAGTCCCACAGAGGACCTGGAGGAGGTGGCTGGTAAAGGGAAGCATAGGCTTCTCTGCTTAGGCTTCTGCCCCTGCGACCCAACCTCAGATAAGCTGAAATTAATGAACGAATGGATGAAATCAAGTAACTAATTACTTGGATTTTAACATTTGAAACAAGAAATCCAAGGACCAAGAAATATGTTTCACTACATTGATAATTTATTTCTACCCTGGTTTACTTGCATGTATCTATATTTAAAAGCTGTCACATATAAGAAATAGAACTCGTGTTTTCATTAAAAACCAATGAGGACACATTACGCTAGAGAAGACAATCTGATTGAGAATTACTGCTCAGTAAAAACAAACCAGGACAATTAAGGCTCCTATAATTGTGTCTGACAGCCTTGGCTCACGATATGGAAATAATTTAGTTTCCAATAAGGCCCCCAAGTTATTCAGCTTAGCATAATGTGGTTCAGTGGCTAAACTCAATACAGCTCAATGAGGAGTCTGTGTGATATTCCACTCATGTTCTGGGCCAGTGGGACTGATAGCAGCTCCATTGTCTCTATTTCTAAGCAACCTCTCATCATATCTCTGTCAAGGTGGCCGCCTAGTCGCCGAGCTTGCTGCAGGACCAAGCTGTTATGTAGGTTAGCTCCACAAAAGCGCCTTAATCCAGGAGTGGAAATAAATAAATAAAAATGCTGAGTGAGAGGTGAGTGCTCGGTCAGCTCGTCTGCACAGCCCACACACACTGCTGCACTGCTGTCGTGTCCGCCAGCGCCCATCACCGCGCTGCAGAGCTAATGTGAGCCGAGTGTGCCGTCTACCGTACAAACCACGCAGAGAGCCACGACCCATAGCTGCGCGCCACAGAATCACGCCACGTACTTGATCATACGCCCGTTTCGTTGAGATGAACTCAACTGTAGCTGTGAACTCGTGTCTTTACCTCAGAAGTTACACAAAATCACAAATCTACAACAAAACTGACCGCCGTGCGAGTGAAGAACAACTGTGAACGTGAAATGTTGAGTGGAAAGAGCATCCATTTATGTTAATAAAAGCGAAGCTCTGCCATTTTAACATTAAAACTATATATTCATATGACTCGTACTTAAGTTTGATTACCTGAAGTTGCTTTTCTTTAAATAAATGTCCTACTAAACGAAAATAAACCTTAACATGACATGTCCTGATTTAAAAAAGAAAACGATTTGGTAAAATTACATTTTTTTAATTTATGAAAGAAATTTTTATTTTCATAAAACATAGCTCCTATGAAGGTATTTTCAGCTGTTAATGAATTTAGAAGCACTAAGAAGTGCCTTATCATTACATAAGTTTCAGCTACAATGTTTAACATTTAAATTACAACTTTTTTTTTTAATTTAGTAAAGTCTGTTATTTCACCTCAAATAATTGTAAAGAATTGTGGACCAAAATTCATTCACATAATGTGAGGGATTGATAAAGTCTTACAGAAACCTGCTAATGAGAGTTTTTGGTGTTAAAGGTGGATTTACTTCATGTAGGTACTTTGTAGTACACAAAGGATTTTTAGCTTCACTTTTGCAGAATAAACAATGTCAAGGTGAAAAAGGTTGTATATGTATAATACAAAAACTCACTAGAATCTGATAATTGTTTTGTTTTATCAAGAGAACATAAAGTTAAATGGCTGAATTGCTTCTAAGTTCATGTGTAATTATTTATGACTATTTGCTGGGTAAAAACCCTACATTGAGGAGATTTAAAAAAAAAGACTTATTTATATTTAAAGAAGGAAGAATAAATCATAATATTTATTTTTGACATTAAAAAGTAATTTTGTCCAGTAGGGTTTAGATTTCTGAAAACAATTTTTTAAATGTAAATAAAACATGCATGAAGGTATTTTCAATTATTACTGAAATTTTACAAAAGCTGACTTTCACTGCATATATTTGAATTACAATATACTTATTGTGGTATTACACTTTTTTTTCTGTTTTTACATTTAGTAAAGTCTCCTCTTTCACAAAAGAAAACTGGAGTTGTTGCTATACAAAAAAAGATAGCTTTAATAATTTCTCAATACAACTAACAATAATCATTTTGAAATGGTGTATTTTAATGTGATTTCCCTTCAGTATATTAATAAAGTATTTAATTGAAGTGAATTGAGTCAAATGGAATGAATTGATTTGTATTGAGTTGAACTGAATATTAATTAAATTAAGCGAAATTGGTTTGGATGAATTAAACTGAGTTATTGATTATTCACATGTATTTAACAAGGGAAAGATACGCAATATTTAAAACCCCTTTTTAAGAGTATTGAATCAAACTGAACTTTATGTACATTTTTTTAGCATTACAATTTGAAAATTATTTTCTTTTAAGATTTTCTCAGTTTCAGTTTAATTATTTTAGATTCTCAGGTTTTTAAAACTTCAATTTAATTTTAGACATAGTATAAGATTTATTTGTTTTCTCAGAGAAATTGTTAAGAAATAAAATTAAGCTGAAAATAAAAAAATGAATAAACTTGCTTTTGACTGCACATTGTTTTTTAAATTTATTTTAAAATATAACAATGTTATGATTTATAATTCAGTTAGCATTAATATTGCTAATAATAGTGTTTGAGCCTAAATAATGACTTTGAATACTTTTTTAATAGTATTTTATGTGATTTTTTTTGAATAGTGCTTCTTTTAAAAAATCAACAGTGTGAAAATGTTGACCTTCTTGAGGCTTAAATATGGTGAATTTCTGCATATTTGTGGCTTTAAAGGCTGAAAAATGAGCTGCATCTTACATCTAACTTTAAAATGGTAAACGGTAAAAATGAAGCAAAATTCCTCCACGACTTGGTGAGATGGCCGTCAAATCATGAACTACTTCGGCCACTTACCCTTTGTAAGTTTTATAATTGTATACATTTTTAAAGAAAGTAAAGAGTTTCCATATGTATATTGTGTTTTATGACAGAAACAATGTTTTGTTAATGTTCACGACACTGAAATACTTCAGTAATGTAAACAGTAGACATTATGGTATGAAACTCTGCATAAATGTTTCTGCATAATGTTCACGCTATTCTTCTCTCACTCTTTCCTCCATCACGACTGTGATGACCAAGAAATAAATACTGGAGGTGAATCAAGAGTTGTTCAACTGTTGAATTCTGGGTCTTCTCAGAATAAGGTTAAGAGCCATAGGCTGTCACGGGGATGAAGTGTGAACTATCCCTCATACAAGGCCAGGACATGAAAAAGCACCGGGGGGAGGCAGCGTGTCAGAGAAAATTCAGCTCCAGCTCTGCAACGAAAGTGTGGGCGAAGATGGAAAGGGCAGAGCAGCTCTTTGGCAATTGCAACAGAAATGCTGCATTCGTGGCACTCTGAAAAGTACATTACCTTTTCCCCACACATCCCTTTCAAGGCTTTCCAAAGCCCTCTGCTGCAGCGTTGCAGAAATACATCAAGAGGTGAGTTTGATTTGTCTTCTTTTGAGGGCGATCTCCCCCCATCATTCTGAACATGACTTCCTTTCCTGACCTGTTCACAGCCGTTCTCTCTCGCATCTCCACTTAGACCAGAAAACTAGAAACATGTTTTTATGTTTTCATTCAGCCTTGAAAATAAATGCTTAATGCAAGGTGATGTTCAAATACAGCACATAGACACAAACTTTGTTGAAGCAAATAAAACGGGTCAGAGGTCATCTCAGTATGAACAGTCGTTGGATATTTCATTCTCTTTTTTGTGTGTGTGTATAAACGTAATAGAAATAATTGTATTGTTGTGGGTCTTAGTATTGGAAAACAAGAAAATGTAACTTCTTTCATTGCCATTATTTAACAATTTTGAAGCCAAAATAAATAAATATGTGCAATACTAAGTACCCCCTGCTTTGATATGATCTATGAGCAGCAGTCAAGTGACAGTAATCACCAGCCTTTGGTGAACTGATCATCAGGTTGATATACATCCATAAAAGCAAATATATTTGGCAGGCTGCTGAAACTTTCAGATATACGTGAACACAATGCCAATAGGGATAGACATCGGTACTGGTCTTAGAGAAGTACAGCATTATACACAGAGAAATGAAATAAAGAAAATAGTAAAATCTAAATGGCCATTTTTCCAAAACCAGATATAGAAGATATTAAAAATATGAGCAACAGTCCCATTCTTAGAAATATGTCCTGGGATGAAAGTACAGTGTTAACTGTTAGCGCTTCAAGAAGACAAAGTTTTATTTGTTGATTTCTGCATTCATTTAATTGAAAAAGCCAGAATAATTTTGAAATAATAAAGTATATAAAAAACAATTAATTAGATAAATATATGGAAGCTGGATTCACACATTAAAGTTCATTTCTGCAGTACAGTTCCTTATTTATAGTTGACTCAGTGGTAAAGCTAATAATGCTAATGCTACCTTAGTGCTGGCATGAAGACTATTGAAGTTTAGCCTACAATTAAAAGAGCTAATTAAAAACACCTTAAAACATTCAGCTTTGATTTATGAAAGCAACTAGCCTGAAAAAAATTTTTTGGGAGAAATATTAAAGCTGTATTTAAATATCAAAGACCACAGAATTACACATAACTTTGTTTTTACTTTCTACAAGCAAAAGTTATAAGTTCATGATGCTAAATGGAGGCTATGCAAATATTAATATTCAAACTTTATCAAAAGATATGAATCTCAGTTGGGAACTTTAATCCAATGACAGACGACTAACAACGTTATACATTTTCTCAGTCTTTTCTGAGCGTATGTGACATTAAAACTTGAAGAATCTAATAAATTAAAGCTGTGATAGAAAACTGCAGAGCGGCTCCAGACACATTACTCCAAAAGTGCATTATCGGTTTTCCACACATTCCCTTCACACCTTTCTAAAGGTGGGGTTACTGCAAAAATGCATCGGGAGGTGAGTTTGACTCGTCTGAGTGTGACTTTGAACTCTGACGATCAACCTCCAAGTAGTCGAGTTGAAAACAACTCCTCTCTTTCTGTTTCTTCTTCTGCTGCTCTGAGTGACCCCCCACTGACCTGGCACTATGTCCACTGCCACAGGAAAGTTGAAGATGGAGAAATGATCGTCACTCAGCATGAAATCAAACATCTGTCCCAAAAAAATAAAACAGAACTTCTGTGGTATGAAAGTATTTTTAATTTGATAACAGATGAAGATGTAAAATGTTGTGTAATCCAGGTGCCACCAGAGGCAACACTGAAAGCTAACATTACTGATAATTAAACAAACAGCACCAGCTGCTGTATAGTGACTAAAAAGTTATATGATGCAAAGTTAATGAACCAGATGGGACTTCTGAGTGTTTTTTGACAGTAGCATCTCCTGTAAAAAGCTTTATGGAGGCTGTGGGAGATAAGCAACTTTCAGCATCTTCTGAGATAAAGATGAGCTGGATATCCACATATAGCTTTGATGTATGTATATATATATATATATATATATATATATATATATAAATATATATATATATATATATACACACACACATATATATATACACATATATATATATATATATATATATATATATATGTGTGTGTGTGTATGTATGTGTGTGTGTGTGTGTGCACACGTATGTAGATATGTGTGGGTATACATGTACATTCCTGTACTTCAGTATTTCTAATTTTTAACAAAATGAAACTACAAGCATGATTGGAGGTTGTGTTGTCTATAAATATAATTCTAAATTTTCTCGAATAGTGAAGTTAAATTGTTTTCATCACTGATATTTAGGAAAATAAAGACAAAACTCAAAAACCCATTAAAGAAAAGAAATCAGTTAAGGTTTTGAAACATAATTGAAATTGTTAATGAGATTTTGTCTGATTTAATACATAAATCATCATATTCTCATTACAATTTGTGTTTAACGGCAATTTTTAAAAAAATATTTCAGAAAGATGTCTTGGAAAATAAATAATAAACCATAAAAGGAATCAGATCAATTTATTTAACAGCTTTATTGTCTTTTTTTCCACATACATGTAAAAAAAACAATAAATACTAAAAGCTGAAAGCATAAAAAGAATAAAACTATTAAAACAGTCAGCATCCACAGTTATTTCATCTAAGAGATGATGAACTCTGTTAAATTTATCATGAACAATAGTCATTTAATATTTTATTTTCCTAAAACGTGTTACATAATCCCACTTTAATTTCAATTTTAATCAAGTCATAGCTGAGTCCCTCCCGTTCAACAACTCATTTAATTTACTTTGGGATTTGAAGGACAAAGAGTTTTATTCTTCCATAAAATCTTTATCATCCAAATAACGGGCATGGTAAATTAAAAACTCTGACCTCATGTTCAAAAGTTTTTTTTATTTTACATCATTAATGTTACACTTGTAAAAATTAGAAACAAAAAATATCAATATATTTGTTTATGGGTATTTACTGTTTCAACACTTCATTATAATTTCATAAAAATACAGCAAACAATATTACCGAACAGTTGCTTTAGTCCAAAATAATTCATTTAAATTAAGATACCCTGTGAAACCAAACAGGAAATAAAAGACAACAAAAAAGAAAAAAAAACCCCACAAAATAATTTTTTTAATTTCAAGAGTTTGTTGGACTTTTAAAAAAATCCACCATTATATTATTATTATTATTGTTGTTATATTATTATTAGTAGTAGTATCATTATTATTTTTTAATCAATTCCATATTTTACTTCATATCATATTTTATTTAGAGGGAATTCTTGGCAATTTACAAACCAGAAGAGTAGCTAGTTCTAATATGAAAATCTTGAAAAACATTTTTGTTGGTAAAATATTTTACATATTTACATATTAAATTATGTATCAGTATGTCATTTGAATGGAAAAGAAAATACAGCTAACCTGACTGTAGAAACAAGATATTTGAAAAATAGGAATGTCTTTGCTGGTGATCATTTCAGATGTTAACTTCTATTGGAATCCGATCTGAATTAAATGTCAATTTCTGTTTTATTTCCACATCACATAAATTAATTACAGTGTTTGTTTTGTAGGGAGCTTATATTAATGCGAGCTGAGCTCCGGTTGAACTCTCTGAGTGACCGGAGATGAAAACACACATTTACAGCTCTACCTGCTTTTATAAAGATAAGAAGCTTGTGGCATTTCAGAGGGAGGAAAGAGGTCAGAGCTTGGCAGAATAATGCTGACCTATCGCTGAAGGGCCGTGGCACACTCCAGGACACGCTGGCCTACATACACCCTGATTGAACCCAGTAAAAAAAAAAAAAAAAAGTGCCATCTTCGCGGTCATCCAGCGTTCAGCAGAGATAAAACCCGGCACTAAAGCTGCAGACAGAAGGCCGGCGGAGTTTGGCTTTTCCCGGCCGTCTGAACTCAGTCTTCCTAAAACTCAGTAGTGTGCAACCACACACTTGCTTCACCTGATGATAATTACCCACGTCTGTCTGGCTCGGTCATCTAACCTTCACCCCTGACCTTTATCAACCTCTCATCCTCAAGCACACCGACCGCCATTTGTGGCCCCCGATGAGTCTGTTGTAATACGAGGTCAAATATAGTTCGATAGATCTGTGTGCCGCAGCACTAGCCGCAGAATTACTCACATAAAAAGGACAATAAATATTTAGAAAGCCCCTCATTTAATATTTAGCTTATACAAACAATACTACTGGACATTTTATCAGGAACCTCTGCAATATTACAGATGCTGGTGGACTTATGTTCAGCGGTGGAGCACAAAAGAGACCAGAACGATTCTTGCAGTAATAACAAACACATCCAAGAGAGAATTAATCATTAATTATTGGCAGGTTTTTCCTACATAATCAAATATTCATTTGAAGCGAAAAAGACTGGAAAATAACTGATGTTAGAAGTTAAAAGTTGTCATCCTGACTTTGAAAACTAGATCTTGACTGCAGAGGTGGCGTAAATTAGTTAAAGTTACCGTTAGCAGAGTCACCGCGGTGAAAAGCATGAGCAGTAACAACAGGGATCAGAGATTTCCTTCAGTGTTTTATTTCTATAAAAAGCCTTTAATATTTCAAAGAAAATATTCAGAGACTTATCTGAACAGACAGAGGGTGGAGGATAAACGGAGGAAAGAAGGATTCCCAAGTTTCAGAGGAGAAAACAGGTCAAGCGGTTTTAATGCGGCTGAACTTTTGACCCGGCTGACGTGGAGCTACTGTTCCAACAAAAGACTTTCTGACCAAACTAAACCGCCGTGATTTCATGTCGCTAGTAGAAAACGCAGTTCTGCACTTTTGAGTAACGTTTCAGAAACAACAACCACGCGATGACGGTCTGGATGATTGAAAACGAACCATTTCCTGCACCATAACCCAACAAAACAACGCTTGGATGGATTTCAGGGCTGTTTGCGTCACGTCTTTACGCTGCCTCTGACCTCATTTCTGTCCACAGAAAACCTCCATTTAATGGGCTCGAGCTCACACAAAAACAAAATGGTGGCGTACGGTACCTTGCGCCTTGCTCATCTCTCGCACTTCGTTTTATACAAACGCTCAGCCACCGTGATGACGTTTCCAGCAGGTCTGTTTGATTTTACATGAACGCCTGCTATTTGCAGGATTTTAAACATTTCTCCATTACAAAACAAAAACCAGATCCAAAAAACCAGATACAATTAATGACCTAAAATCCTTTCTGGCTGTCCATCCCTTCCCTAAGTTTCCCTCACTGTGTCTTTTTTTGCCATATGAAGCCCTCGTTCTCTCTGCGGCAGGGCTCATAATATCAGATTGCACAGCCGGTCCTGGCAAAATGTGAATTTTATACTCTAGTGAACACAGGCTTTACACTTTCATTAGCTCACATTCTCCTCAGCAGTGCAAATGCCATGTCGCTGCTCGAGGAGGAGGAAGGAGCGGGGGCTTTTATTGAGCCTGACAGGGTGGAGGGGGATTGGAGGGCGAGTCAAGGAAAAACAGTTTCCGGAAAGTACAGAAGCATGAAGGCTACATTCCAGCTTCTCTGACGAAGAGTGTCCATATAAAGTCTCCATCCCCTACATTCTTGTGCAAAGTAAGTTTTCATATTTTTTTGCTGTAATTCAAACTATCCCAGATAACAGACCATGTTTGCTCCAGTCTTGGCCCACGCTTGGCTTTGAACTGTCATCTTGACTAAATGTGAGTTAGGTTGACTGAGGCCACATACCCATCAGATGTCAGTTCTTCTGTTTCTTCTGGTGTTTGGGCTTCACAGCGTTTGTTGTCCCAAATCAAAACCATAAACTGTAGAAGACGTACTGGACAAACCCTCTAGAACAGGGGTGTCAAACTCGAATTCACAGTGAGTGAAAATTAAAAACTGAGACAAAGTCACACGCCAAACCCAACATTTATTGAAAAATTCACTGCACCTGATATGTAATGTTTAACCTTTTCACATAAAAACAAACTTTAGTTTTGCTTAAACACAAAATCGGGAACAACTCAAGCTTGATATTACAAACATGAGACATTAAATTTGAAATAAAAGACACATATCAGTAGTATTCATTCTTATTTAATTAAATGAAATAAATCACCTCTCTCTGTAGCCTTTCTAGTTCCTTTTTAAATTAATCTTTTTTTACAAGCCAACAACAAAACAATCAAAAAAGGAAAACAATAACTTCATTAAATGAAAATCCAACTTTTCAACTATTAACAGTCCATGGCTTGGAGTAGAAAAGTGCATAGAGAAACATATATTAATACTTCTTAATACTATTAATACTCCCTAATAGTCCTTATTACTCGTGAACAAATAATCTTCCTTCCACCTGTCTTGAAAGCTCCTGTTTTCCATCTTTCATTGGCCATCTTGTGGAGGGGTGGAGTTAATTTTCCCAAGGTGACTAGTAGCTTGGTTGCTAATGAGTGTCAACAGAAAAGGAGGGGCTCTTGCCCGTATCGACTGCGGGCCAGCATACTAGCAAAGCATTCTGAGATTTGTAGTATTAGTGATGCATGCCCTGTATACCGGTGGGCCAGCTCGAATGCACATTTGATATGATCTCATGGGCCAAATATAATTACATCGCAGGCCAGATTTGGCCCATGGGCCTGAGTTTGTCATATATGCTCCAGAACAGTGGTTTTCAAAGTGGGGGCTGTGCCCCCCTGGGGGTCAACAAGGGGCACTAGGGGGGCCTCAGAAAATTAGTGGGAAACTAGGCAAAAAAAAAAAAAGTTCAGCAGCAAGGTGTGTTCCAGTTGTTCTCGGACCTCGTTGTCTTTATCCTCCTTTTATAATGTATTTTATGTCTGTTAAGTTTCTATGGTAAAAAGCAGTAAGTTGTTATTGATAATAATGTTTATTAATCATTATCAGTAAATGTAGTAATTATTGAATAGTGAATGAAAGTAAGAAAATACATTTTAAAAGTTGATGTTTCTTTACTTTATTTTGTAGAGTTGTCTGTGGGTTTGGGGGTCCCTGACAAGCTAATGCTGCTTGGGAGGCCTTGGCATGGAAAAGTTTGGGAACCCCTGCTCTAGAAGGTCAACCATGGACTTCTGAAGAGTGCCTTTAAAATCTGTTTTCCTTGTACCCCAAGTACTGGTACAAATGAGCACGACGAATGCCCCAAATCATACATCTAATCATTACTACGGATGTGGTAATAGAAACATTCAGCCCCATACATGGATGTAAAATTTAACTATGAAGACTAAAACTGTTTTAGATCAAACTGTAAATGTGTTTATTTGTGCTGTAAAATTGGACATTTTAACATGGAGGAATGGAGATGAACTCATGGTTCAAATAGTTCATGCCTGAAACTGTTTTTTTTTTTTTTCTGTTAGTTCATATGCACCACATACATTTTCAGAAACAGTTTTATGTTCAGGGTTGTGGGAGGTGGAGCCTGTCCGAGCTGTCATCAGGTAAGGTTTACCTGACCAAGTCACCAGCCCGTCATCTTAATGGAGCTGTGAACTGGAAAGGGGTGTTTGTTTTGTACTTTCAGCTGGATTTCTGCAATTAACAATTATTCTTGTGTGTTTTTCAAAATTTTGGAAAAAATTTAAACTTAGATCATATTAGTTTTCATTGTATATGTGGATTGTTTTGGATCCTATAACATGTTTTCTTGTATGTTATGTACAATATATACAAACATTCACAACTTTATTAGGTTTCCCAGCTGCACCGTTTTGGAAGTCTGTTGTGATTACCAACCCAAACTTTTGAGATTAGACAACAGTTTTTCTGTAGCTACCTGAATCTTTAGCAGCGCTCTGTAGCATCACAGACTCATACCAGAACAGATTTACCCAGCTTCCTCAGTTTTACCTTCACTTCTTTCAGTGTTTGTGCTACCTCTGAACTGTGTTGCAGGAAGCTGTGAAGCCAGTTGAGAAACATCCATCTGAACGAGGAAGGAGAGTTGACTAAACATACAGACTCTAGAGCTAGCCTCTATAAACAGCTTTAAAACCATAGCTGAAAAGAAAGCTCTTGTGCGGTATTACCCGTAGTATCCTGGCCAAATTATGTCACAGAAAACTCAAGTTAAATGAAGTTAGTCAATTTAAGATGGAATACAAGTTTAGGAAACAGTTTTATTCATAATTAGACATGATCCTTCAGAAAACTGTAAACAACTGAACATCTTTTCTAATGTGGTGTTATAAATCTTCTTTCACAAACAGTTATTTATTCTTTCCTTATTTTGGAGCATTTTTTAATGTATTTAAAAGGTATTTAATGTACTAATCTGGTTAAATTAGATTTAATGAAACAGTGAAGCATGCATGTGTGGATCAGTAAATGAAGGGCTGCCAGAGAGGAACAGAAATCGTTTGTGTCAGTTCTCCCTCTGAGAGATGAAAGCAAATGCTGGAAGTGTCTTAAGCTATTAGGATAAGGAGTGGATTTGGGCCTCGCCAGCCCCGCACCCCCACCGCCGTGCCAGACTTGGACAGACAGAAAGTGCTGCTTCGTGCAGAGCTGCCCTTAACATTCACTTTGGCTCTGTGAAACCACAACGTTACGCATTTTTGAGGCCTTTTGAGCTGCCATCCTCACAGTTAGCTGCCTGCCAAAGGTTGGCGATGCGGTGATATCTTCTGCACAGTGCTGAGGGGACCCTAGGTGTTGGCATGACTTTGGTATCATAGAAGAAGAAGAACTGCATGAACCCTCTGTGATGTCACCACAGGTCTTCTGAAGAGTTTTCTCCCACTCAAGGGGGTTTTTACTTACCACTTTTTCTTTTAATATTTTTGCTGGTCATGTTCTGGGTCTCTGAAAAGCACAGAGGAACCATTTATATTGTAACAGTACTATTAAAATAAAATAGAATAAAATAGAAGATTGTTTGAACCCCAATTATGGGAGTTTATGCCAGTGTCATGGAGGGGCTGACTCCACCCACTTCCCAGGTAATCCAAAAATAGGCAAGCCATGCTAACCTAAACTTTACCAAGTGCGAACCATCTAATTTGCTCATTGAGTTTCTAGCAGAACTAAGATTTGCTGCAGTTCCTCAACTGACCTCTAGGTGCTGGAGAAGTGAGTTAAACTCCATTAACCTCCATATTAAAATGTTCAACTTTGGAGCAGAAATAAACATAGTTACAGTCTGGTACAAAAAAAAACAAAACATTTGAATCTCAATTGTTTGATTTTACACCCATGACAACTCTGAGGGGGTGCCTTTTTTTGTACCACACCTGGAGAGTTTATAAAGCATTACATTTATTTCTTTTATGATTGCCAGGTGGGTCAGACAATGTCTAGCCGTTGTCACTTCCTCATCTGTAATCATCATGTTACTGTGGTTAGCAAAGCAACCACCCGTTTGCATTAACCCAGCATCAACTAAATGCGACTTTCATTTTTGATTTCACTGTTGAGTCAACATGTTAAATGGTCTTTTCTGCTGTAAACATCTGACGGCAGATCTGTAGATACATTGGCTAAAGGAGCTGGTAGCAATGGCTTTGACTGGCATATGGTGGGTGTGTTCCTGCAGGGCTTTTACGTCTGCGAGGAACAAGAAACATCAAAAGAACTCTTCAGAAACTTGTGGGTGACATCACATAGGGTTTGTCCAGCTCTTCTTCTACAGTCTTTGTTTCTCATCAGTGCAGCAAAGGGAGCAGGTTCACTTGGAGGACAACAGTTACAGATTTGAATAGAGCTGAAATGGAAACATCTTCAGGGCGTTCAGAACTGTCAGTCTTATTCTCTTCCGACAAGTGTGCCTATCTCATCTTCCCCTCCTTCCTTCCTGTTAAATCTAGCTTTTCTGTTTTCACATCTCCATCCCGACCTCAATGCTACCACTGCCAGGTTATGGCTGGCACTCAGAGCCCCCCCATCCCCGGTCGGCAGCGCCGGCAGCAGATTTGCTCTTTAAACTAATTGCCTGTTATGTGAAACAGACCTGATTATTGCCTGACAGAAGGAATTAAGGTCATCAGGGCCAAACGAGTGCGCCGGCATTCACGACCTGGCACAATCACTTAGAGAGAATTTTATTTATACTCTGCTCAGTAAACATGCACGCAGTTTTACATCGTATTGATTTGACTTCTTCTGAAGGGTTGTTGGTAATTTAGCAGATTCAGTTTGGGAAATGAGGGAGGGAGGAGATAGACATTCTCATAAACTTCAGCTCAGGAAACACAGACCCTCCATTAAGAGCATTTCTGCTGCTTCTTTGATGCCAAAAAGGACATTTGAGGTTTTATGTAAGGATTAGCTTCCAAATAAAGGGGGCAGACTCATTTGTCTCAGACTGAACTTTTCACTCTGAGCATAAAATAGTACCTTAAGATAAAATCACCCCCAAATCTTTTTGATTACTGCTTATTAATATCATTTTTCCTTCATATTTGATACATTGACCATTTATGGGAATTTACTGACCAAATCAATGTAATTTTTATTGTCTGGCTGTACACAACAGGTGGATCTGGGAAGTTTTGATTACATGAATGTAAATGGTACAATTAATTCTGCTTCAATAAAATATAAGAAATAAGAATAGGCATAAAATGACCACTGTCTGAATTAAACAACTTGATAACAAAAGGAATAAAAAATTTTAGGGTATTGATTAGGTCCTCTTCATCTGCCTGAACAGGTCAATAAATAATGTTTTAACCTTATTAAATGAGGTATCACGGGTTTAAACAGTCATGGATCTGTCATCAGTTGTTAAAGACTGAGCAGAGCACAATCATTCCTATTTTAAAGGTATTACATTTTGATGTGCTGTAATTGCACTAACAGACAGTCCCAACCAGCTCTGATGGACATGGAGGGGTCCGAGGATTAGAGGATCAGCAGCTGGAACAGCTAGCTGGTGCGGCCGAGCCGCCCACCAGGTCGCTGTGGACTCTTTCATGATCATCTTTGCCTAGACCTGCACCAGGACCCATCTCTGAAAAGAACAGAGGATCGAAGGCTGTGTTGAGTCAGCCAGGAATGGGGTCCTCGAGGCATCTGTTAGGGTTTGACAACCGGAACAACAGTGGGAGTCAACATCAACAGTTAGTCTCAGCTCAGTCAAGCTCAAGTAGTTAATGTATGGCAGGGGTGCTCAAAGTCAAGCCTTGAGGGCTCCCATCCTGCAGGTTTTAGATCAGGAGTGCCCAAAGTCAAGCCTTGAGGGCTGCAGTCCTGCAGGTTTTAGATCAGGAGTGCCCAAAGTCAAACCTTGAGAGCTGCAGTCCTGCAGGTTTTGGATGAAGGGTGTCCAATCCTGGTCCTTGAGAGCTCCTATCCTGCAGTTTTTAGATGTTATCCAACAAACCTAATTCTTCACACCACAACACAAATGACTGTGTCCTTGACAAAGTTGTTCAGACCTTGATGACAAACTGTTGACAACCAGTAATTAGAATCAGGTCTGTTGGAGCAGGGAACCATCCAAAACCTGCAGAACACCAACCCTCAAGTTATGGCATTTGACAACCCTGATCTAAAAATTGCAGGACAGTACCTCTCAAGGAGCAGAATTGGACACGCCTGTTTTTTATATTTCCCTGCTTCAGCACACCTGATTCTAATTAACTGATTGTCAACAGGTTGTCATCAAGGTCTGCACAAGTCTTTCAATGACACAGCTACTTGTGTCATGCTATGAAGAAGCATGGTAACATCTAAAACCTGCAAGACACCGGCCCTCGAGGACCGACTTTGGACACCCCTGATCTAAAACCTACAGGACACTGACCCTCGAGGACCAACTTTGGACACCCCTGATCTACGGTAACTGAGGTAAGGTGGATGTGGCTCCAGCAGCTGCCAGGCATGCTTGCTCTACTTATTTACCTAGTTTTTGGTTTAACTGAGGACTGGGCAAACTAAAAGTCCATCATCTCTCCGAGCCTATCCAAGCTGCCACACCTGAACAGGTCATGACTCTGTCACCAGAACTATAGAAATGAGTCTGTTAGCAATGAGTTTGTAACTAAAATGTTTTGTATAAAAGTATAAAGTCAAGGTTCTTGATTTTTCTTCAGCCTGACATTTTCATTCAGCAGCAACATAAAGTCACTTTTTTTTTTTTCCCCCTATGCTACAGTGGCTGATGGGAAGTCTCTACCCCCCTCCAGGGTGGAATAGTCTCACAGTAAAGAGCTATGGGGTCACATGCTGTCACTCCTGATTCATCAACTCACTTCTAGAAACAGTGGGGTGTTAAGGAGCTGGGCGGTGAGGTGGGGTTCACCGAGGAAGACGGCTGGTGAGGAGGAAGACGGGACCAGGCTGGTGTCTAATCAATCACGGCATAGCGACCTCTCAGATCTGCACGTGTTGAAGTGGAAATGATGCGACTTTGCTGTGGCCTGCAGCCATGAGCAACATGCACATGTGGTGCACAGGTACTGTGAACCTGAAGCGCATGAACGACCACACAAACATTTGGATGATAAGTTAAAGGCAGCAGTTGGGGTAAGGGGATTATTGGAATATATTTGACCTTAACTGGTGATAAAACTGTCAGCTACTGAGACAAAATTCACTTCCTGAGATATTTTTAGTGGCTCCTGACTTTTACCCAGTGTTTCTCAATTCCAGTCCTCCTGAACTACTGTCCTGGATGTTTTAGGTGTTACCATGCTTCATACCACGACACAAGTGGATGTGCCATTGACAGACTTGTTCAGACCTGGATGACAACCTGTCATTGACCACTAATGAGAATCAGGTGTGCTGAAATAGGGCAATATCTAAAATATGCTGGATAGTGGACCACAAGTACTGGAATTGAGAAACACTGGTCTGAGCAACATTGTTAATGTCACAGTCACTTATGTCATGGTGTGAAGAAGTAGGGAAACATCTAAAACAGGGGTGTCCAAAGTTGGACACACCTGATTCTAATTAATGGTCATTAACTGGTTGTCATCCACGTCTGAATAACTCTGCTAATGACACAGCCACTTGTATCAGGGTGTGATGAAGCAGAGAGACATCTAAAATCTGCATGATATCAGGCCTTGAGGACCGACTGATCTAAAACATGCAGGACAGTTGCTTTTGAGGACCAGGATTGGACACCCCTGCCTTAAAGATATGATTCCATAGATTGTTATGAAGTAAAGATGATCACTCTGTGATAAAATCTCAGAGTTAGCAGTCAAACACCAACACATAAAATAGAAAAAACACTTCACTTTTTATACTACTTTGATGTTTCACCACAAGAAATCCTACTCCAGTGGAAAACTACACTTGTACATGAAACCACATATGTGATAAGTAAAACTCACTTTTGATATTTAAGATATTTTTTTGTTTTTTGTGTACAAAATCAGTCAATACCAGGTGGAATCTTTGAAATATACAATATTTGCTTTGTTCTGATTTGATGATACCTGAAGTGACAGGAATTTGTGAACTATCAATTGATTCTATTGGCTGTGAAGATTCCACAGAGGTGTCAATCATCCAAATTAGTGAAGCCCTTCCTGAGATATGTCCTTGAGCAAACATCCACAATCTACAACTGTTTCACGTGGGGGTGTTAAAACACACTGGCACAACCAGCTTCAAGTTATTTGACAGGAATTAACACATTTTTTCATATTTGTATCAAATAAAAGCAGTTTCATAGTTTGGAACCTGAAATCCTCAAATACACATGCATCTGTTTACAATGTTGTTCATAATTTCTCATTTAATGATTGCAAATGGAAAGAGTAATGTGTCTGAAAACAAAAACCTTTTTTTTTATTTTATTTTATTTCTTCAAAAATTCAAGGACAACAGTGAATTTCAAGCATGTTATATTCTGGTCCTTGAGCACCAGTCAGGTGTGTTCTGGATTTTGGAGACCACTGGTTTGGTTATTTAACTGAGTAATATCGCAGCGGCAGTCTGATCAGTGAGGGCCAGACCTCCCTCTCCTCCGCCTGCTCCTGTTAGAGATAATCCAGTCGCCTGTAGCCAACCACCCACTGAGGATCAAAAAGCTGACATGGTCCGTCCTGGAGTTGGTGGGCCGCGGGAGGCCAGACCTTCATCACTCACTTGGGTCAAGCTTGACCCTGCCAATGACTGAAGGACCGACTACCGGTCACTCTCTACCAAAGGACACCATGTCCTTTCATTTCTTTACAACTCTGATAGGATCGGTCTTATATTCCATTCACACTGGATTAAAATGATTTTAGGACCTGTGGTAATTTGTAATGACAGCTGTGATTTTAAACTGGTGTGGATGTCATGTATATCATTTGTAAAATAAAACTTCCATCACAGATTGCCAATTTTTTTCAGGATGCATCAAAGTCATGAGACCATTTTAATCTCAGGCAAATGCACATCAATTATTTCATTTCTTTCAGGGATGAATAAAATATATATATTTTTTTATCCAGTCATTTGTGGTCAGAAATCTTTGTAAATGTCCCCTGGTCACCTTTTCTCCTTCCTGCCGGAAATACAACTGTGGTACACTGTGATATTATATAGCAACTTTAGTCCACAGCATGTAACGTAATGATATAGTGTTCTAAATTAATGTTAGGTTTTACAAAGATGTTGAAAACAAGCAGCTCAGATCAGCAGAAGAGCAATGATGACATGATGGTGTCTGCATCATGCAACAAGAAACTTTTATCTTTGATCAAGTTCAAATCCTCTGTCAGGAAAAAAAAAACCTTCAGGACTTAAATGGTTAAGTTTACTGTTACCATGGCAACTTAAGCACACAGGCTGATATGCCATTTTCAGATTTTGTCAGTTGTCAAAAAGTGACGAGTGGTCACTGAAATCTAACTGCAAAGTGTCTGATGAGATGCTTTTAACTCAATATTCAAGGTAAATGTTAAATAAAAGGTAATTATTTTACAAACGGAAGGCCTCAATGTCTCTTCCAGGACCAGTGTCTGTAAATTACAGTAAAACACAGACTTCACTTTTCTACTGTTCTGCTGTTCTAAAACAAACACAGACAGAGGTGCAATGTAGTAGTATTGTAAGAAAGGGTGTCTTGAGAGACCCCACCAGGAGCACAGCTTCTTGGATCATTCGGTTACACAAACTCATCCAGATGAGGGGATGGACACTTAGAGAGCAGTATCATGACACGGGTATGAAGAAATGTGTCAAAATGGGAGATTTGGAAAAACTATTTAAACTTTCCTCTTCAAGAACCTCTAACACCTCACTGTTAGACCAGTGTTTTCCAACTCTGGCCCTCAGAGCACACTGTCCTGCAGGTTTTAGGTGTTTCCCTACCTCATCAGTCCTTGGTATAAGTCTCTGTGACCTTGATGACAACCTATTAATGAGCATTAACTAGAATCAGGTGTGTTGAAGCAGGGAAACATTTTAACATGCAGGACAGTGTGCCCTGAGGACCAGGGTTGGGAAACACTGTGTTAGACAACAGGAACATCAATCCTGGTGCAACAGATGTTGAGCTGTTCCAGAATAGATTTCTAGATTGTCCAGGTTTTTCCTAAATTAATTCAAACAGATATGAGCACTAAAACAGGAAGAGTCATAATCCTGCCGTGGTCCATCTACATCAAGGGTGTCCAAAGTCGGTCCTCGAGGGCCGGAGTCCTGCATGTTTTAGATGGTTCCCTGCTTCTTCACGCCGTGACACAAGTGACCATGTCACTGACAGACTTGTTCAGACCTTGATGAGAACCTGTTAAGTACCATTAACTAGAATCAGGTGTGTTAATCAGGTGTGATCTACATTTATATGTTTCAATGCCACATTTATTTAAATACATGTTATAGTTTCTGAGATAATGTAATTTGAAATTAGCAAGGTTACTTTAGACCAGGCATCTCAGGAAGCGTTAACCAGTGGCAGACCTGTCAGCTTTGCAGCTTAAAATAAAATATCTTAAATCTTAATATTAAAATATCTTATATCTTAAAATATTTTCTTTTAAAAGGCTCTGGGATCTCAGTAAATGCAAATGGCTCGTACTTTGAGACATTTAGAGGAACTGTAGTCTTCTTTTGAGGCAGTTTTAGCTCCAGTCTGTAAAAACTACTTCAGAAAAACATTTCAGTCTTGGTGTCTGGTTTCGTTTGCTTGTGCAGCATGTTTTTGAGTACGTGATTGCTCTGGTTTCATCTGAGATGTTTGTTATGTCTGTTTGGAGTTGGCTTATTACTTTTACCGTTGCTTGCTTTTTTTGTTGTTAATGAGGAAACTTGAGTTGCTGTTGGTGAACTCACTGTACGCTGAGTCACAATAAATATGTGAAGATTAGCAAAGCCATGCCCTATGTGAGGCAGTGCAAAGACCCAACACTCACTCTAAAATGATCTCTGATAAATTATGCAAGAATGGCCGGTAAATCTGAGTGATGAAGTTTAAAAATGTTCAACAGTTCAGTTAGTTCAGTTCAGTATTGAGCTATCATAGACTTTGTAGGAGGTCTGGTTTGAATGGATCTCTGGAGATCATTCCACAGCATCTCTGTGTGGATTAGGTCTGGGCTCTCACTGGGCCACTGCAGTCACTGCATTTCTTTTTTGAAATCAAAAATCTGTTCATGCTGTTGTACTGCTAGTGATTTTCAGCCGGTGGACACATACTTCCTCCAGGAATTATCGTGGAGGAGTTTTGGGTGAACTTGGGAATTCAGTTTTGTGAATTAGGTTGGGAATTTGGATTCAAACCCAAATCATGATGCTACCCTTGCCATACATTC
Source organism: Zenarchopterus dispar (assembly GCA_028564865.1). Taxonomy (NCBI): domain Eukaryota; kingdom Metazoa; phylum Chordata; class Actinopteri; order Beloniformes; family Zenarchopteridae; genus Zenarchopterus; species Zenarchopterus dispar. The sequence goes on along the minus strand of JAOWBL010001521.1, from coordinate 77,111 downwards.
ATGTTTTTATGTTGGGAAGCTTAGGAGGACCCCAAATACATTCACACATTGTAGTTGGTACAACAGGTATATTTACATACATACACTCACTGCTTTACTAGGTGTACCAGATGTACCTGATAAAATGTCTGTATTTGGCAATTATCGACCCACCTAACACTGATAAGGTCCTACAGAAAAACCACAGTTGTAATGCGAAGCCATATCAGACTCAATGTAAAACCCAGATGGATCCCAACTAGAGTCCATATGAGCAAAAACAGGCAGGGCCACCATGGACCCTGCTGACAAACCCTCTAAAGACCCATATTTGTGACCCAGATGGAGTTTAATGATGGCCATATGCTCATCATATATTTTCTAGTATTATTAATCTTCATGTAAAAAAGAAATCTACCTCAAGAGAACACGAAACAAAATCTGCAGCAGCAGATGAAGAATATCAGTAAAAACACAGATAATATCAGTTAAAGGGACCTTCCACCCTACACACCACATCTCTCTTTGTTTTTAATGCACCCACAGACATAAACACAAACAAACTTTAAGTTTTTAATTGAAAAACAAGGGAAAAAACACAGTTAAAAGGAAAGCTGGGGAGGGGGGGATACCACCCTGCACACCACATCTTTACTTTTTTTTATGCACCCAGATACATACTTCATTTAATTAAAAAAAATAAGAAGAACAAGAAGAAACCCCATCTCTAATTAGCTGGGGTGGAGGAGGAATGGCTGAATGATGGTGGGATGTTTGGGACCCGCTGGGCCAGATGGGCCTTGGGGGACCTCGGGGGTTGTGGGTTGTTGGTGCATGTATCCACTGTTCGGGGGATGCCCATGACTGGTTTCTCTGGGCCGGTGTGGGACTGGGCCACACCTTGGGTGGTTGACTTGGCGCATGGGGTGGGCCGGGTGGGGGCTGCTGGGTGGTGTGGTGTGTTTGGTTGTTGCTGGCTGATACATCCTGGTGTGAGGGGTGTCATCTGCTGCCCCAGTGTCGTCCTCAGGATGTGGGCTGCACCCTCTTGTTTTGTTTGCTGCCATTGTGTTGGGCATGGGGCGGTGGGCGGTGGATGTCTTGGACCTTTCCCTGACGCTGGGTGCATTGCCCCCATTCTCCCTTCTATAGAATTATTATATTATTATTGGCCCTAGGGTTATTGTTGCTGTTCTGTCTCTTTTGTCACCATTATTATAATATGTGTTTTATTTGCAGGTATACATACCGCTCCTTCTCTGTGTATATATGTAGACAGTCAAGTATGGATATATGTCTGTATAGATATATGTAACTGGTTGCCTATATGTTTATAATGGAATGTACGTACTTGTATGTATGTTTGTGTATGTATGCGAACACATTCAAAATGTGTATAAACTTACACATTCCCTTTTCTCTCTCACACACATACTCACACACCATTTTCTGTTTGCCTTCTTTTCTTTTGTCTATCTGTCTTTTTCTATCATGCCCATCTCCAAATGTAATACATCTCACCACGAAGACACATCATACAAACATTACAGTGATCACCACACTACACACACCGCACCCATCACTGTCTTGTCTTTTTGTCAGTCTTGCACTTTTGTGTTTCACATTGGTGGTTTAGTATTCCTAGGCAGAATTAGGAAGTCAGATATTAATAAAATATGTGAGATTAGACTGTCAAGAAGGACTGGAAAAAAAAGATATCAGTTAAAAACACAGATGCTTCGTTAGCCAAGGCTAAATGTAGATAAATGGTGCATGTTGCAGTGCAGGTTGGGCAAGATGGAGAAGTTTGTGACAGAAATTTTAGTTTTCATCAATCATCATAATGGGCAAAAAAAGATAAAATATGAGGTGGTGTATCTCACCCTTGCTTGCACAAATAAAGTTGTAGATAACGAAGAGAGACCACGGTATGTTTGTCTCAAGTATTGGCTTCTGACTGCAAACACCAGCTTCTGATCACCAGTGAGTTTATTCACTACTTAGAGACTCCACATCCTGAACACAAACATAAATCAATTGATCTCTTCAGGAAAAAAATTACTCAGTTGGCATACCCAACAATTTCACCTCACTAAAGCAGCATCTATCCCTGTAACTTGCCTCCTATGAAGTGGCCTTCAGAGATGATAAAAGCTAGGTGCCGTTTCTGAGGAATTAAAACTTCCTGCTGCTACTGACATGGTTGATGAAGCAACAGCATGAAGGGTGTTCCTCTGTCAAATAACACCATCAGGAAGGTCAGTTCTTGTAGAAAACCAGTTCATCCCAGGGGTTCACATACTTTTTACTTGCTGCAAAAATATTGATGCAAAATAAGAAACTGATGTTTGCCACTGGGGATGTGGGCTCTTGGAAATCAGCCCTTGCTGATCTGTTTTCCAACATCCTCTCTCAAATGAGTTCTCTTCAAACCTGTTAAAGGTCAAGTGAAGGTAACATGGAGCCTGAAGATGGTCAGATGTGTCCAGCTGCAGCTGTACGGCTGTTGGAGCCTCACTGTGAAGAACTGGCGTCTCCTAGTCCTAAACCCGGACTAACAACACCTCGAGTCTGCTGTTGATGTGATACACCACAGCTGCATATTTCCAGCCACAAACATTGCAGTTTCCAGACTCAGCTGGCAGGAAAATGTCTGTTTCTGGTTTCTGACCAGTTTAAGATTTTAGTCTCACTTCTCTGAAACCATCATATTCCTGGCGCCTCAGCTACCCTATGTCATTAAGGCCAATTTTTCCCCACTCCTAAATGTGTTTCATTTACCACTGTTTTCCAAGCTACACTCAAATACCCCACTCTACAAAAATGCTTCCATCTTTGATTTACCTGTAGGCTGTAATAAGACTAATAAATGTGATATGAAAAACCCAGAGCTGTCACTCTGTGGACTGAAGTTTATGAGAAGTATGTTTGACAGAAGAGAGTTACAGAGATACAGATATCTGAAACTGCTGCATGAATCGCTGGGAGCTGGTTACATCTGGACCTCAATGAAGGAAGGTTTGGAGCTAAAGTTACAAAAAAATATCACATAAACCTGAACATTTAACCTCCAGAAACAATTTCCTCTGTAACGACAATTTCAGATCAAATGTTCCAGCTGCCACCATGTGTGGGTGGAGACAATCGATTGATCAATTGATCAATCAATCAACCCATCAGTCATTTAGTCAATCAATCAATAAATCTTTTTTATATACCATTTTACATACATGTGCTACACAAACTGTTTTATGGGATTAAAACAAAAGAAGCAGAAATAGTTTTTAAAATACTTGCAGAGACGCACATTATATACACACCTCACACACATCGGTCATCTGAAGAAGAATGGACCAGAAACAGAGGAAACACTGAAGACTGACATTTAAAACATACAAGTAAGCAATTATATAACCATGCAAGCACACACTGAACATCATTTCAATCATAATATTAAAAATGTAAAAGTTCATTTAAAAGATAAATTTAAAAACATGGGTCATGAGTTTGTTTTAAAAGGAAAAACAAACACGCTCTCAGCTGTCTTCAGATCAGCCCAAACATGACGCTCCCGCCACCGTGCTTCATTGTTAGGACGATGGTTTTATTTAAAATATGCCAGAAACCATCCATCCTCTATAGCTGCTGAATCCATTACTGGGTCACTGGAGCCTATCCCAGCCCACTGCAGGTGAGAGGCAGGGGTACACCCCTGGTACATACCAGTCCATCGCAGGGCCACCTATACATATGAACAACCACACAAACACACACTTTAGAGGCAGTTTAGAGTTTTCAATCAACCTTATATACTGACTCCCACTAACTGTGGGAAAACCCATGCAAGCACAGGGAGAACATGAAAACTTCACACACAAAGACTCCTGCTGGGAGTCGAACAAGGAACCTTCTTGTTGTGAGGCAACAGTGCTAACCGCTTAGCTATCGTGCTGCCCAGCTTTTAGTCAGTAGTCACTTAATTTGACTGCAGTCAAATTAAGTCAAGATAAAATGTGTTAATGAGGCTAGCCTATATTTACTCTAAAATTCCCAGGAATCAGATGTGTCCCTGCTGAGTCCAAATCTACCCTTTAGTATTACAGCATAAGACAAATGCCAAAGTTAGTCCTGACCTTTGGAAATCTGACCTTTGAAAATCTTAACTTAAGGAAGCCAGAGTGTTCTTTAACAAAGGATCGGCATATTGAAAATCCAAATCCACTTATGTCCAGTTTGATGGAGATTTGTTAAAGAAATTGATAAAAGATTTATAGAGCAGTGCTTTCTGTGCAGAACGAAGGGGCACCATCTGGTTTCATGATCTGAGGCCAACAATGAAGTGGAGAAACTTGCAGTTCCTCTACTGACCACCAGGGTACAGATCCAACATTGAGTCAAACTCTGCTGTCACAATCACGTGTTCGTTTTATCCAGACGGGATCAACTTCAGTAATAAAACAGCAAGAGAATCAATATTAAGTTTAACAGAATTTAATACAACAATCAGATATAACAAAAGACATTAATACAGAGAATCAGTTTACCGTCAGGGCTGACCACAGTCCAGTCACCTTTAAGAGTCGGCTGAGAGTGGCCCTGAATCAGCAGAACAATATGCACTTATCAATTCTCTCTAAAAAGGGGAGGTTACATTACGGTTTACGACTGTTATATTTGAGTGAACTGCAGGTATGTGAGTGTGAAGCTGCCAGAAAACATCTCCCCATTTGGATACAAGTAATTAAGCCATAAAAGGTGTTATCAGTACACAAACAGCAAAAAGGAATGCTAATGACCACAGATAAAGGGACAATCTGTGTAGCTAAAAGTCTCTACCATAAAGTCATTCACCAACACTATTTACTTCCATCTTGAAATGTTTCTATTTACAGCAGAAACACACATATTCATTATGAACGAATGAATCCTCATTTTGCTGCTGACAATTAAAACCAGACCTGAAACGAGGACCATCAGAACTTCGGTAGAACCTGCCACCTCTCAGTCTGTTGTTGGTCCAGTCACAGTCGGACACAGTTTGGACAAGCATACTGGGTTCATGTCTCAACAGATATATTTACAATCTGATACAAAAAAACAGTTTTGTTCTCTATAGTTATATTACACATCCAGGACAACTATACAGCAGGGATTTTGAAACTCCTCATCAGGTAAAAATATTTTAATTTTTTATGTAATTAAGAGCTTTTTTTAAAGAGACAACTGCATTAGAGTCTATGGCAGTGATTTTGAAAGTGGGTGCCATCAGGAGGCACTAAGGGGGCCTCAGAAAATTAGTGGGAAGCTAGGCAAAAAAAAAGTTCAGCAGCAGTGTGTGTTCCAGTTGTCCTTGGAACTTGTTGTCTTTATTAAAACCCTTTATAATATATTTTGTGTCCGTTAAGTTTCTATGGTAAAAAGCAAGTTGTTGTTATTGATGATAACAAGAACTTGGGTTTGGGGGGTCCCTGGCAAGAAGCTAATGCTGTCTGGGGGGCCTTGGTATGGAAAAGTTTGGGAATCCCTGGTCTATGGTATCAAATGGTTAGTAAACATCTTACTGTGAATAATTATTCTTATTTTTAAGATAATATGTCTTGCTGTGTTTTTACCTGCAGGACCCCGGCCCCCGAGGACCGACTTTGGACGCCCCTGTTTTAGATTGTTCCCTCCTCCAACACATCTGATTCTAATTAATGATCATTAACAAGTTGTCTTCAAGGTCTGAACAAGTCTGTTAATGATACAGTCATTTGTATCAGGTGTGATGAGGGAGGGAAACATCCAAAACCTGCTGGACAGTGTGCCCTGAGGACCAGGGTTGGGAAACACTGAAATAAAGCATCTTTGTTGCACAGTAAACTGTCAAAGGGATTTATCACCATTTTGTAAATGAGCATATTGACCCTATGGACTAACAGAGCTGAAACCACCCAAACAATCACTTTCCAGCGTAGTCACTGGAAACTGATTGCTACACCTAAACTTACTGATATTTCTATTTATTCATTCATTCATGTACTTTGGAAAGATAAAATATACCCATCCCTCACAAACAGTATTTTTAAGTACATGAACGAGAAAATGGAGATCCTTTGTCCATCTCAGGGATTAGGATGAGGTTACAGGCCTGAAATATGTCCCATCATTTTCTGATTCAGGGTTGAATCCTCAAGAAAGGGTTTACTCAGAAATCTGTACTCAGATTTTATAAACTCGAGCTAGCCTGGCTCATCAGCTGGATGTTCTGGCTCACAACTGAGGAAGGTCCACTGGAAAAAAAAGGAGATAGAAATATGCTGAAGGCCCTCATGATGCTTTAATGAGGGCAGGGCTCCAAGCCAGTTCCTTTGTTTTCCTTTTGTCTCCATTTCCAAAAACAGCTCCAGGAGGCTAAGCAAACAAACAATGCTGCAAAATCAGGGAAGACAATCATATCACATTTGTCTTGTGTGTTTTTGTTTCCAGCAAAATTAAATTTGTTTAGTGTTGGACATCTAGTGGAAATAGAGTATGTAGTCTTTTTTCTGTTCAGCCACCATGGCCTTTCAGCACACTATAGAAACAAAAGACAGATCATATTTTATAAAAGTTGTATTCCTCTTGACTTGTGCATGAAGATGGAACCTAAGCGTGCTATTTGAACTCAGCTTTGTCACAAACATTCAGGTCTGATTATGGCTGAATCATGATTTTCTTCCACATAAACATCAGTAAAAATGTTAGATGTTTAAAGAAAGCTGCTTCTGAGCTCACAGTAGAGTAAAGAAAGTCTCTTTAAGTACTGATGAGCTGTTTGAAGCCTAAAAACTGAAGTGACAGTGTAACTTCCTGTTCTGCTATAAACTAAAGTGATCTTGAAATTTGGTAGAAGGAACAGCCATCAGTTATAAATCTCTCACCAGTAATGAAACACAAGGTGCAACAATAAAGTGCTTGGAGGTTCTCTGGAGTGGAAACATGCAGATCTGTGCCCCCATTTGTTGAAAAAGGTAAAAGTGTGGAAGAAACGCTGAGATAATTTTTAATGTAATATAATATGAAATTCAAATTAGCAGCAGCCAGAGTGGCCTGCTTTTAAACTGATCTGATGTGCCTGAATGACTACCTGATAACTGCAGTAGGTCTACTGTGGAGGTGTAGCATCTCCTTAAGTTTATTCCACTCCTGGTCAGTAGCTGCTGCACCACTGATATGATGGATGTTTACCATTTATGCTGTTCAGGACTACTAAAACTGAAACCAGTGTGGAAGAAACACAGATCATTTTAATGTAATATAATATGAAATTCAAACTGCAGGACTATCAGGTCTGAAACTAGGACTACTATAGCTGAAACCAACAAAGCCAAAACCAGACCTAACAGAACTGAAATCAGGGCAAGTGGTGCTGAAACAAGGATTACTAGAGGTGAAAAAGGATTATTGAAACCAGGACTACTAGACCTGAAACTAGGTCTAGTAGAATTAAAATGTGAACTAATAGAGCTGAAACCAGAACTAGTAGGACTAAAAGAGAACTACCAGAACTGAAACCAGGCTGAGTAGAACTGAAATCAGGGCTAACAAAGCCAAACCCAGAACTAACAGAACTGAAACCAGCACTAGCAGATGTCCACTAGAACCAGTCATCACTCAGAGGTAGAAAGTGATGATCTGGAGATGCTCAACCTGGTGTCCTCTGTTGAATCCTGGAAAACAGCTTTCACAGAGGGTAAAGAGCCTTGGTTTATGCTCCTTTGTTTAGCTTTTACAACAACCCATGTCATAATGTCCACTTTTATAGCAGATATAAAAATATTCTTTCTGAACAAATCTGTAAATCTTCAAATGATGCTGAAATCCAAACTGAGTTTTTTCAGAGCTGAAACGAGGACTAGCATCGCCTTTGTCACGTGGTAGTCAAGAGACCAGACCTTCAGGCAACCACCTAGCAGCCTGTTAGGTGACGACTTACACTCACCTGAGAAGGTCATGGACAAGCATGAGTGGGACGAGTCCGGCAGCTGAGGCAAACAATGGGTAGTCAAATGCGGTCTTGGATGTTTGTAGACAGCTGAATGACCATGGCTTCCAACACTAGTCTTCCTTTCAGCTCTGCCAGCACTTGTTTTGAATGTTTCTTCAGTAGCAACACAAAATGAAGATTTGATCACCATGTATGTAAGATAGCATTAGTTAGCATCATAGATTAGGGTGAGCTAGCCAGCCAAGCTAAAATAGTTAACTTGTAACTTAAATAAGGTGTTTCTAGTCAGCTTCCAGATCTGCTCTTTCTGCACATTTTTGGAATCATGGGATTCTGTAGCGTCAAAGAGGTTTCAGACTAACTCTTCATAAACAATTGTGGTGACATCACACAAAGGGTTTGTCCAGTTCTTTCTAGACACTATATTCATGCACTAAATGGACAATTGTTTTCTATTTTTTCCTAAAAGTGGACATTTGTCGATGGACAGGAAGAGTCTGTCAACAGTGTTAACACAGACACTACGACTGCCAGAAACATTTACTCAAAACCCACAGATGAAAGCCAAGACACTAATGGCAAACAAATTAGGCCGGACTGTGCTGAGATGGACCCTGTAGATGCAGCAGCAGACTGCTTCCAGACTGTGATTGAATTACAGCTTTGCTGCAAGAGCAGAACCAGAGATCTGGTTCTTATTGGACTAGAGGACAGCTAGAACAAAGATCCACATTATCGCAGCAGCTGTTCGCTGAGGTGAGATTTACACACCTGACTGATTCCTTAAAAAAATGCAAATACATGTTTGAATTAGCCCTGCAACCATCTAGATACAGTCATGCGCAAAAGTTCAAATTTTCAAATTAGTTTTTTCTTCTCTTAAAAAAAATAATAAAGATCTGATCACAGTGGCTCTTAGTATTAGCCAGGGGTGTCCAAAGTCGGTCCTCGAGGGCCGGAGTCTGGCTGGTTTTAGATGTTTCCCTGCTTCTTCACACCATGACACAAGTGGCTGTGACATTGACAGAGTTGTTCAGACCTGGATGACAAGGTTTAATTATCTTTAATTAGAATCATGTGTGTTGGAGTAGGGAGACATCTAAAACCTGCAGGACTCTGGCCCTCGAGGATCAACTTTGGACACCCCTGGTATTAGCCAACACAAGCTCTGATGACCAACAACAATTTTCACCAAAAAAAAAAAAAAAAATCAATTAAAAAAAGTAGCAAAATGATTCAAGTAGGTCAGGGGTAGGAAACCTTGGTCCTAAACAGGGGCGCCCAAAGTAGGTCCTCAAGGGCCAGAATCCTGCAGGTTTTAGATCAGGGGTGTCCAAAGTCGGTCCTCGAGGGCCGACTTTGGACACCCCTGTCTTAATGTCAAGAAACATGTTTGGAGAAAACCAAACACAGCATTCCAGCAGAAACATCTCAGACCCTCTGTCAAGCACAGCAGTGGAGCAATGATGGTCTGGGGATCATGACGTCCTCTCTGTATGGGAATATTCTAGACCAGAGGTCTCAAACTCCAGTCCTCGAGGGCCGCAGTCCTGCGTGTTTTTGACGTGTCCTTGCAGCAACACACCTGATTGTAATTAATGGTCGTCATTAGACTATCATCGAGGTCCGAGAGACTCTGTTAGCAGCACAGTCGTTTATATCGTGGTGTACTGAAGCAGGGAAACATCTAAAACATGCAGCACTGCGGCCCTCGAGGACCGGAGTTCGAGACCCCTGTTCTAGACCACAGGTGTCGAACTCCGGTCCTCGGGGGTCGCTGTCCTGCATGTTTTAAGTGTTGCCCTCAAATACACAACCAGCAAACCTACAACACTGTAGGTTGTAGGTTGTGAAATCTGAAGCTGTGGTGATCTCTTAAACTGGGTCCAATGTATATTACGGTTATTATTTTTACAGGTATGAATTGTAGTTTGCCTTATAGAAGGAAAAACCATGTTTTTATTGGTGAAATTAATGGATATTGGCATTTGCAGTTTCAGGGATTACCCGTGACAATAGAGTTAATACCCTAACAATTGTGTTCCTTAACAAGCACTGGTGTTTTCATTGCTATTTGACGCTGCATCCCCTTCCTTCATTAACTGGCCCCATTGAAACAACAGATCACCGTCTCCTCCTCGACATATTACGCTTCTCTGCCTGGTTTCTGCTTATCTGACAGACTCCAGCATCACAAAGCAGATTAAAGTGCTGAAGACGACCCTTCAGTGGCTGTAATTGACAAGCTGACTGACAGGCTGGATTTTACCCTCATTACACCTGGATGACCACATCCAAAACATAGAATTTACAGGAAACTCTTTCTCTCAGTGGACCCCTACGATTTATTTCTGTCACTGAGCAGCTCCTTTAGTTGTATTCCCTGTCTCCACATCTCATCACCAGGTAGTCAATCCTGCACCTGAATTTTTCTACTGTGAACCAAGTCATGGCATCAGGTTCACCAGTCTGACACAAACCAGGTAGTGAAGAAGTCTGCAGTTCCTCTACTAACCACCGGGGTCTGGATCCAGACCTGCAGTTCCTTTACTGACCACCAGGCTCCCCGGATCTAGATCTCAGACTTGGTGTTCTTCTACTGACCACCAGGGTCCAGATCTAGACCTGCAGTCCCTCTACTAATCATGAGGGTCTGTATCCATTCTTGAAGTTCCTCTACTGACCACTAGGTCTATATCCAACAGTCAATTAATCTTCATTGATCTTCATGTTAAAACTTTACAACAGAAATAAACATATTTAAAAAGTTAGATTTCATATCAAGGACAACTTTAAGGGAAATTGTATACATCTGATTAATCAAAATGATATAAAACCACATACTTATGCATATTTAGGGGTATGGTCTGTTGATTGATGGCTGGTTAACAGATTGCTGTCATCATGTTAGCTGCAATGTGATTTGTGTTGACTTGACTTTTGAGATGTGAATTAAAACTAAATGAACTTTTCTTTTTTCAACATGTTTTGTTGTGGTGTTAATCATACTGATGGACTGATGTGATTGGCTGTGAGTTCACTTGGATGGCCTGAAGGTGAAGTGTATCTAAGCAGCATCCAGCAGCTACATCCACATCCATCCACAGACGGAGGCTGCTAGACAGGGCTACGCTCGTTGGGTGCTGTTAGAGCAGGCTAATTAAAACAGATGAGGTGGGCATGTTCTAGTGCAAGAAAAAAAGTCTTCAGAAGGTCTCTTCAGAAATATTTATGCAACATTTTGTTTCTTTATACCAGGGGTGTCCAAAGTTGGTCCTTGAGGGCTGCTGTCCTGCAGGTTTTAGATTTTTACCTATTCCAGCACACCTGATTCCAGTTAATGGTTGTTAACAGGTTGTCATCAAGGTCTGAACAACTCTGTCAAAGACACAGCCACTTGTATCAGGGTGTGATGAAGCAGGGAGACATCTAAAACCTGCAGGACACCGGCCCTCGAGGACTGACTTTGGACACCCCTGCTTAAGAAGGAGGCAACACTGGGTGCAATTTAAAAAATGGAAGGGATACAAAACAGCCCTCAAGTGTTTTTTTGTGCTTTTTTTTTTTTTGCTTTTAATCAAGTGTTCCCTGGAGCTCCATGGAAGATAAACCCAGGACCACACAGAACCCAATCAGAAGGTCCACGTGAGCCTCATCAGGATTAAAAGTGAGGTATCTGAGTACAGCATGGACTTAGCAAATGGTACAAGTATGTTGTGGTTTCAGTGTTCTGGGCTCTTGTTGATTGTGCCAAGGCAGCTGGGACCATAGTCAGGTTGTGGATCAGTCCGGAACTATAGGGAAGATACTGATGATAATCACACAGCAGTTTGGACTACCAGGAACCTTCTCAGGTACAATTACATAAAAGCACACGTTTATATGTAATTAAAGGGAGTCATGTTTTTTTCTGCATTTGCACTCCTCCAGCATCATAGGAACTGATGTAGTCGATCATGTGATTAGAGCATTTGAATGATCATCTGCTACTTTCATCTTCTCCTGACTGTTGTCTCAACATGTGCAGTCACAACAATTTGTCCAAAACTAAAGGTATTTCCATTATTCTTCTTTGAAGTCAAGATCTTTTTCTACTTTCTTTTTGAAGAGAAGTCTCAAAGGATGAGATTCCAGGACAGTCGTGTAGAATGGCCATCAGATAGTCAGGTGGTATGAGATGGATTTGAGGGGTGTTTTTTTTTTTTTTTTTTTTTGAAAGTTTTTTTCTTTTTAAAATCGACATACAAACAAGCTGTCAGGCTCTGGTGTACAAATGTACATCTAATGTAATGCAGAGCTTTTCTGATCAGCAGAACTGCAGTATGCCATCGGTCCACAGGAGGCACCAAATCACCAAAACACATTTGGACACTCAATTATGGTAAAAATCATACAGTATATATGCTCATAAAAAAAGAAGTCACATAGGACATTATGAGAGTTACATTTATCCACAAAACACATTTTAATAGAAACACCATCCCCCATTGCACCACCTTGTAGCAATTTCAGGATTCTCTCTTGTTTTGTGAAAAAGTGTCATGGAAGTCTGCCTGTGGAGGTCAATGGAGATTAAATCACTGTTGGATCCAGACCCTCTGCTTGGTAGAGGAGCTACAGGTTCTACTACTTCCTAGTAGCAGAAACTAGACAATTAGAGGCTGAACGCAGCCTCTTTGTCCAAAAGTACAGTAGTTGAAGGAATATTTGTACAAATAATATTTCAGATTATATCATTTAAAAATCCTTCGCTACACAGATGTGGGGTGGGGAGAATAAAAAACAGCAACAAATAAACAAAAATAAACACAAGTGCTGGAAATAAATATCACAGACAGGAGATGCAGTTCACGCTGCTACAAAGATACAAATTCCCACAGAGAGGTTGGTGTGAAATTCCCTGCAAAGTTATGAATGACGCTCTAATGGCAAAGTAAATTGTCCAAGGAGAAAAATCAATTTAGAAAATTGCTTAAATTCTTTCAGGCCTGTTTCATCGCCATTAAGAGATCGCGCAGAAGGAGGGGCTGAGATGGATGTCTCCTTGTAATTTGAGAGCAAGCGCAGAGCTCATACAGCGGCCTCCGAGGACAAATTCATTTTATCTGTTCCAGCAACTCCTATTGGCTCTTTTATTTGTCTTTTAAAGTCATTGACCTACAGTGACCAAAGGGGGAATGTGTATAATCGATCAGGAGTATCTCATCTCAGTTTTCTTAAAGCTAATGAAATCTGTCCTCTCCTTTGCAGCTTTTTTCCTCTTAATAATCCCTTTTCAACCACCACAGTGTTTTAGAAAAACTTTCAGACCATAAGTCTTGGTATGTAGGATCTGTTGCAGATCTGCAGTGACGAAGTAAACATATGTTGCCATCATCTTCCGTCAAAAATGTGCAAAACCTATGAACTGCCATCTCAGGCTCTCTCTCGCTCTTCTTTTGGAGGTTTTTATTTCCAAACAACAGCTTAAATGAGATCGTAGTCCATTGTTTTGCTCTGATGATTAGCCCATAAGCTGCTGGAGGCTCTCGTGTTCACCGAGGCATATCTGGAACAAACTACAGCAAAGAGACTGAATAGCTGTCACGGACGAGTCCTCCAACGGCCATCTGTTCTACCATGTAAAATCACCACATGTGAGAGTTTACAACAAATCCTTCTAGGCAGCACGCATCCAACCACCGAGGGAACTAGTACATAATAGTGCCATCATGGCTGTAAATATATGAAGAAAGATGATCGAAAAATCAGGAGTTTTGAACTGGAAAACTTGTCCAACTGTAGATGAATACAGACGTGGAAAACAGCGATTTATCAATGTTCTAACTTCATGTTAGAGAAAGATGGAAAAAATATATTTCCTCAGCTGACAACCAGGGGCCCTGCTACTCCTTGTTTCAGCTCTGGCAGCACTCATTTCAGATGTTGCTTCAGTAGCTGACCTTGACGTGAGGATGTTTGGACAGATTTGATCTGAATTAATAAGCCAGTCAAGCTAAAATGACTCGCTATGATTGAGATTAGCTGGGTGTGAACCAGTTGCCTTCCAGATCTGCTCCACCTATCCACAACAAGGAGACACAGAGGACAAAGAGGCTTCAACAGCACTCTCCCAATGTTGGCTACTCTTGGCAAAAGCTATAGCAAGTTATGTGCAGAACCAAAAGCCCATTTCTGTGACTAAGGTTCAAAACACCAAGGTCCACACCTTTAACTGCTGCTTTTCACTGATATCACTTGACTCATATTGTCCTTCCTCTAGTTGTTGGGCCCACAGGAGGTAATGCTGGTTTGGTGAAGCCCAACTGGATGAAGGTCTGGATACCTGGTGCTCTTGAATCAGCCCTTCCCCAGGTTTCACTCCAAGACTGGACCCCAGTAACCCACACCTGGGCGAGGAACACAGTGATGCTTGATTTTTCTTTATCCAGCCTGTCCTCCAGGACAATTAGCCTTGAGAGAAATTCCAAGGAGCCAAAGCTCCCACCAGCACAGCTTCTGGGATCATTTTGGCAAAGCCCATCACCACAATAAGATGATGATTGAAGGAGGCGAGAAACCCATTGAAAATAATCAGCTGGGCTGGCTCTGATGGAGGTGTTACAATGTCTCTCGGACACTTTCCTAGAGACGTAAATAGGGCATATTCAACTGGGAGGGGGCCTTGAGACAGATTCAGGACATACTTGAGAGATTAAATGTTATTAATACCTCATATTCCCCTTGCAGAGGTGGAAAAGATGGTTGAAGAGGTCTTGACCTCTGATTAGAATGCTGCCCCTATAACTTGAACCTGGATAACAGGAAGTTATGATGTCCTGGATGTTGATAAGATTTACCAAACAAACATGTCCAGCTTCAGGTCCACTTTCTTATCCCGAATCTGATTCTAGCTTCAACTTGAAATTGAGGATTTTAGCTGTTGATAACCTGTTAACTTGTGTTTGTGACCAGAGTTGTATTTACGAACCAGTAACTGCACCCATCAACAAGCCTCCAGAATTCAACCAATCAGGAAACAATTCAACACTTGAACACATCAGCTTGTTTTCAGGAAGGCCAGAGATTCTTCGTATTTCTTGTTCTGAAACATTTACAGACGTTCTCCTGTTCTCCTGGGTTAAAAGGTACCCCAGAAGTACAGAGATTAGAATTAGATGGCTGACAAAACCTGTGTGGACCAATGTGATGGACTTAACAAAATTAATGTTTTGTAACACAAAAGAACATTTACAACTTTAAAGTTCTGATATGTCCTAGTAACATGCAATATTCACACTATTAACAAACCAGTTAAAACAGATCTGGACAACCTTTTTAGATATCCACTGCAGGTTTCTGAACAATACTTCTGAAGCTTCTTTTTTATGTTAGTGTATGAACAAACTTATTAATCTGTGAGTTTCAAGTGGGCAGTATTTACCATATTCAAAGCTGACTGGAACATGCCCACTTTACAAGTTAGCTGTTTTAGCTTGGCTAATTTAGCTCATATTAACCTATGATTTAACTAATGTTACACAAAACAAGGACTAGTGAGGGTCCACTGGGACTTGTAAGGTCTTGAAATGATCCATGGTGAAGATCCCTCAACTTGAGGAACCTGCTGTTTTTACACATAGCAGAGACAGTTCAGCAAACTTCCTCCAGTTAGCTCTTCTTGTTGAACATTTTAAAGCTGGACATTTAACATGGAGGTCAGTGGAGATGAACTCACTGTTAGTTCCATACCATAGTGGTCAATAGAGGAACTGCAGGTCTGGAACCAGACCCTGGTGGTCTAAAGAGAAACTACAGTTTTCTTACTTTCCTGGACTGAGTCAGATGAGACTCTAACAGTTGAGTAGAAGCAACGTGTAAGTACGACTAGCTGGAGGGAGGCTACGATGGAGGTAGCCTGTGCTCCACAGTTTTTTGGGTTGACATGTTTTTGTCACCAGCAGTGGATTCTATTAGCGGTGAGTGTGAACGAGTCTCCTGAGGCATCACAATGAAGATGAAGACAAAGACACCTTGAAGGGATGTTCATATGTGTGAGTCTGAGCTCACACTCATGACATGCTTAGCTTTTGGGCTGTCATGAATATTGAGCCATGTATTTTCAAAGGTTTTAATGTGTGTGTTTGTAAGTAAAAAGTAGATGTGAAGGGTGTGTGATTAGCTGTGCTGCTGTTTTTCTCTTTTCCAGGATGCTCTCTTACTCGTTGCTGTTGAGATGGCCCAGTTTCTTGGTTGCAGACATTAAAAATTAATTAGAAGTAGCTCCTCACACTGGTTTACTTTCTCAGAAGTTTGTCTGTTAAAATCTTTTCAAATTTCTGGTTGTTGGAGGTCTGGCCATGACCACACACCACAGAAGAACAACTAACCTATTGTGACATCACCCACAGTTTTCTGAAGAGTTCTGTTGAAGCTCTTTCTTTGTTCTGCATGACAAATGTTGGAAATGAATGAAACAAACCTTGAAGCCAGCTGAAACATGCCCACTTTATCTCAGTCAAAATTTTAGCTAGGCTGACTGCGCTTATACTAACCTATGGTGCTAATTAATCTTACTCTGATCAAATCTGAGCAAACATCGTCATGACAGGTCATCAGTAATCATAGACAGATGAACAGCATGTTAACATGTTGTGTGCTGTGTCTTGAGGTCATCTTGGCTGGACGTCCTCTTCTAGATGAATAGTTGCTGTACTGAACTGTTTCCACACACACCTCTAGACATCTAAACACTCCTGGATGACTTTGTGTTCTTCTCAAGCTTCATGCAGATCAGGTGCTCATAACCATACATCTTCAGAGATCTCCTTTCAGCAAATATTGGTGTTTCTTTTCAACAGCACACTTCAGAAGTCAACGGTCTTCTATCAGTCAAAATAGATGTGAAAACACATCTCTAAACTCATTAAATTTAGAAACACTTAGACTAAAAGTGTCAACCTCAAACAGCAGGCTTTTTTTCTAAATGAAAGTTGCACAAGTTATGTTGCTCCTGTGAATTTTGTTGCCACCAATGTTTCTCTTTCTTGTGTTAAGATGTGCCATCAAGTCTGGGTGAATGAGCTGCTGATCGAAGCTACACACTCATAGAGATCAATAACAGCTGTGGAAGTATCATGACCCACAGATCCTCACAGACCTGTTAGAAGTTCATCAGCCTACCTTTTTTAATGTCTCCCCAGCTTGTTATTTCCTCCCTCAGGCCTCCATGCAGGAAGGAGGGTGGAGGGTGGAGGGCAGCTGTAGTCCCAAATATATCTGCTGTGGAGGGGAGTTTGAAGGTGACAGACAAAGTCTCTGTTCCTGCAAAGTGGCTCAAGGTTGCAGCTCACCCCCGAGGCCAGAGGCAGGATAGAGGAGGACAAAATGATGGCTGTGAAATGTAACCATCCACTGCTGAAGTAACATGAAGCAGAAGCAAAGACATGGTTGAAGGCTATGGTTGACCGATCATGGAAATCTTTTCATGTTTGACACATCAGATTTTGACTTTTTTTCTGTAAAGATCTTGGTATTTATTAGGATTACATGTTAACTTTTGCAAATAAGTTCTGTGAATCTGGTTTCGAACCGTGCAGATCAGAGGTCATCTGGACCTGAGGCCCGACTCAGGAGTTCTGAACCCCAAACTCTGACCATACATCCATGTATCAGCATTGCATTAATGCTCAACAGGTGGCACTACATGTGAGTGTACAGGAAGGAATCAAATCCTAACAGATCCACAGTTTTTCGGGTTGACATGTTTTTTTTCACTAGCAGTGGATTCTATCAGCAGCAAGTGTGAACAAGTTTCCTGATGCATCACAACAATGAAGAGGAAGACGGAGACACCTTAAAGTGATGTTCATACGTGTGAGTCTGAGCTCACACTCATGACATGCTTAGCTTTTGGGCTGTCAGGAATATTGATCCGCGTATTTTCAAAAGTATTAATGTATATGTTGTTTGTAAGTAAAATGTGGATGTGAAGGGTGTGTGATTCGTAGAACTACTATTATAATGCTACTCATATCTAGGGCACATAAGAAAAAAAATCCTTCATGTGAGTTACATCTGTCCCAAATGTTACAACATAAAAATTACAACAGACACATTATAACATAACCATCACAACATAACATTACAACACTAACTTTACAACAGAAACATTATAACAACAATTGCAACAAACATTACAACAAAAATATTACAACAGGAACATTATAGCATTATAGCATAACTGTTTCAACATAACTGTTACAACATTAACATTACAACTTAAACATTGTGACATAAACATTATGACATATATGTTACAACAAACGTTACAACATAAATGTTACAACAAAATGTTTCAACAAAAATGTCATGATACAAACAATATGACATAAACAATTTAATAATTGTTACAACATAAATGTTACAACATAAACATTTCAATAAAAGCATTATGACATAAATGTTATGACATAAACATTACAACAAACATTACAACAAAATGTTACGACAGAAATATAACGTAACTTAACGTTATGTTGAAACATAACGTTATGTTGTAACTGCTACAACATAATTGCACTTTCACGAAGTTTCACTTTCATGGAAATAACGTACTTTATATCATAAAAATGTGTTATATATCAAAGGAAAATACAACCATGTTATGGACACTTTTAATTCACATGTTAAAAGAGGATAACACATGTAATCGTATTTTGAAACAATATGTTTTGATTGTGTTATGTGGTAATAGTTCCAGGAAAAAAGCTATTTCTGAGACTGTTAGTCCTTGACTTGTGTGACCTGTAGTAGCGTTCAGAGTGCAGAAGGACAAACAAGTGATGGTCAGGGTAGGAATTGTTCTTTGTGATGTTTCAGCTCTACCGAGGTAGCGAGAGCTGGTGATATCCTCCAGGCTGGGCAGAGAGCAGACGGTGGTCTTTTGGGCTGTGTTGATCGCTCTCTGCAGCACTTCCCTGTCTGCTGTGGTGCAACCAGTGTGCCACGTTCCTGAGATGCAGTACATCAGAATACTCTCAATGGTGGCTTGGTAGGAAGCCGCCAGCACCTTTCTCTCCAGGCTGTTTTTCCTGAGCACTCTCAGGAATCACTGCTGGTCCTTCTTCACCAGTGATGTGGTGTTAATAGTCCAGGAGAGGTCATCAGAGATATGCCAACAAAAGAATCTGAAGGAGTGAACTCTTTCTTTTTATTTTTGTGGTGTTCAGTGTGAGGTTGTTTGCAGAACACCATGCTGTCAATGCTTTGACCTTATCTTTGTAGGCTCATCTCCACCTGAGATGAGCCCAATCATGGTGGTGTCGTCCTCAAACTTTATGAAAGTGTTTGAGAGATGGGTCGAGGAGCAGTCATATGTGTACAGTGTGTAACACTGTAAACACTTAGTATGATAGTATATTTGTACGGTGGCATGTTAGCGTTAAAATCTCAGTAGAAGTTGGACAACGGGCCTAGACATGGAAGCAAATCCACTGTAAACTCAAACAAGAAATATTACTTTTTATTACCAGTGTCTGTAATAAAAGTAAAAGAAAACAAAGCTGAGAGTTGTGTTGAGATGCACTCATGTACACACAATCAGACTACGTTCACTGAGGAAACTTCACAAATAATGCTCATTCTGCTCATTAATGATTGTTTATTCAGTTTAACATTTGGATCCTTTATTTTGATTAGAATTGTTGTTTAATATCCCAGGCTCTCCCAGAGAATGTCACCGGCTTTACATCATTAGCAAAAATAAGCAAATAAATGCACATAATCATGTTGCTTCAGGGAGTGCTCAGCTTTATAAATGTCTCCATTTATCTCTAATATTACATTTCTCTGTGTATAATGCAGCAGGAACTGTTACATCAGAACCTTTATTATTTCTGAATACACATTCATGGGACCCAGGATGGATTTGCTCAACAATAACGCTGCCACATTGCTTGTGTCAGTTCCTTCAGGTTCTGTTGGTACCACACCCCTGGAAATCCAGTCCACTTCAATCCAGAAGAACCACACTGATTCTTTGTGTCAAAGATGAAAAGAATCAGGATGGCTGGCCAGGCTACAGCTCACCAACATCAAAACAGAATTTCAAAGGTGAAGCATGGCAGAGGAAGCATCATGATTTGGACTTTAATTCCCAATTCCCAAAAAAAGCCCAATATTAATGCCCAAGTTTCCCACTGGGCCATCAGCTTCTCTTCTGTGATGTTTTGGCTTATGGTTAGGATTTATTTGTTCTCTTGTTTGTATTTTTGTTACTTTCTATATAAATGGATGCAAACTGCTTTAACACATTTCATCTTTTATTGGACTCATTTTCGGGAAACTCTAAAAGAGGTTTGTAACATCAAAGAACCAGGGTGTCATGTTTGATGACCAGTTATTGTTCTCAGACTATGTTGCCTCAGTCTCCTGGTTGTGCAGCTTTGCACTCTAAAAAATTTAAAAAAATAAATAAATAAGACCAAGCACGACTCAATATGCAACTGAACTCCTGGTTCAGGTAATGGTTATATCCTACCTCCATAAACAAACATGACAGCTTAATGGCTCTGGGGGGAAAAGGTATGCTTCGCATTTGAAAAGATTTCAAACAGAAACCCCAGTCCTGTGTGAAAAGATCTCATCCTCAGCATTGTATTCATTTAATTTAGTTTTAATGGCCAAAAGACATCTTAATGAGTTACAAGGAAACAATTTCAGTACAAGTCCATTTATACCATCAACCCAGTTAAATCAAATTCTTCCTGAAAAGCCAGACCAATGTGTTGATTAAAATGACCAAATATTTATGGACTTAAAATATGAAATGTAGAATTGTTGTCTACCAAGGTCCTACCTATGCATGTGAAAAACACAAATGTGCTAAAATAAGCAGAGATATCTGAATTTTGTCCTGCACAGAGTTGTCTGAACACTAACAAGAGTGTTGGCATGCCCTCCAACAGCAGCAGATATAAATGCTTCATGTTCTCTGCAAGTGAGAACATGAGGAGAAGCTTTTACCAGAGGTGAAGCACAATCTGACAAGACAGAAGAGAGTGGAGAAATGGCCACAGCAGCATCGCATGCTGAGTGCAGTACTGGAACAGCTGGTTCTGATGGCATCGATGCACCGGCCTAGGTACCAGCACTGCAGCCAAAGCTGAAATAAATGACTGACAACAGGCTAAGTCTGGCTTTAAAGCCAACACTGAAGTTCCAAAACCCGTACTTCTTTAAAACACCACTAGAAGGTATGTATATTTAGGGGCGTGGTCTTTTGACTGGCAGCCAGGACAGCCAGTGCCTACCTGTCATCACTTTAGCTGCTCAGTTCTTTTTGAATTGGTGGCTTCTGTTGCTGATGTTCACTGTAGCTGCTCCACAGCTCCTCCTCCTGAAAGAACCAGGAGCCACAGAAGAGCATTTCAGGATGTTCCAAAGAGCTCTGCTGGTCCTTGTTTTGGTTGCAGCACTTGAAATGAAGGTAATGAGATATTTGAACAGATTTCATCAGAATGAATGTAAAATAATTTTAGAATAGGCTAAGTCAGCCAACCTAAAATAGCTAACTTTGGGATAACTGAGCTAAACTGGGCATGCTCTAGTCAGCTTCCAATTGTTCTGCCCATTTGAACAGTTTTGGACTGAGTGGAGTTGGGAGGAGTCGGTTCCAAACAACATGGCACCATGAAGGACAGTGAAAAAGACTTGAAAAGCTTTCCTCACAGAAAGTATATGAATTGCCCCCTACTGATCAGTTATTAAGTTATAAAAACATTGATCATTCATTTGAATCTGGCACTTTACCAACAGTTGTTGGATGAACAAAAACATAATACATTTGTGATAAAAACAAGTGAAAAATAGGAAAAAACAAAACTCAGTCCAAAATAAACAAGTATACAGTAATAGTACAAAACTGACATCAAAGGCTAGCTAAGCTTAAATAACTAACTGTGACTGACAGATGGTGGGCGTGTCCCAGGTGTGTTTGTTCCACCCATTTACAACGTGGGACCGTGCAATACCAGATAAAAGCGGCTTAAAAAACACTCTTTAGAAACCTACAGATCACATCACGGGGGGTGTGTCCAATTTTTCTGATACAGATTATGGTTAAAAGTATGATAAAGAGTTTATTACATGTAAACATATGACCATTGCTTCAGTATCAGTATGAAGTGTTAATATGATGCGGATAGAGTAGTATCCAGGTCTGAGTCAATGTCAGTAGTTCTTCAGCTTATCTCCAGGTCAGAGTCAGTTTCATTGGGTTATTTCCAGGTCAGAGTCGGTTTCTTCAGCTCTTCTCCAAGCCAGAGTTGGTTTCTTTAGCTGTTCTCCAGGTCAGAGTAGGTTTCTACATCTCTTCTCCAGGTCAGTTAGTTTCTTCAGGTCATCTCCAGGTCAGAGTTCGTTTTTTCAGCTGTTCGCCAGGTCAGAGTCAGCTTCTGTGTTTCTTCAGCTCTTCTCCAGGTGGTTCATAAATGTAGTCTGAGGGGCAGCAGCCAATGTTCTGCAAACATTAGACAAATTATAGCATCATGCAAAGTATATGGACCTCATTAGCTTCATAATGAAATCAAGCCAGGATTCTACTTTCACATGCTCATCCTTTCTTCTAATCTTCCTTCGCTCTCCATTGAGCCCATAAAGCTCCACTTTCAGCTGCTTATTCACCCTGAAGCCCATACTCCTCCACCTCTTCTCTGTTAACTCCCTCTTTCTCTCATTTCTGGACGAAGTGTGCTCCCTAGTGTCGTCTCATCTATAAGAGACAGACCTTTCAAAACCTGTTTCTACTTCATCCATCCTCTGTCACCTCATCTCTCAATTCTAATAATTTAAGTTAATTAATGCATATGATTATTTTGAAAAATGTATCAAGAGTACTCCAACAAACAAAGGAAAAATACAACAAAAACAACACTATCATGTTGTATTAGCTTGTTTAAATGACGTGATCATCAAATGAGCAGCCTACAGGTTTTTAAATTTACACATGTAGAACTTATACTTGTCAAATGGGTAGAAAACAGTCACTGCTAAAGCAAATAGTTTTAGAAATGAAAAAAAAAACCCACCTACATTTAACTTGAGAAAACCAACTGTGAGTCTGCTCCATCAGCTAGTACTCAACTTGGTGTTCATCTAAGACACAGGTGTCGAACTCCAGGCCTCAAGGGCCGGTGCCCTGCATGTTTTAGATGTTTCCCTGCTTCTTCACACCACGACACAAATGACTGTGTCCTTGACAGAATTGCTCCGATGTTGATGACAACCTTTTAATGACTATTAATTAGAATCAGGTGTGTAGGTACAAGGGAACATGTAAAACATGCAGAATAGTACCTCTTGAGGACCAGAGTTGGCAACCCCTGGTTTAGTCTCTCCATCACTGAGAGGCAGGAACATGTATGCTGCATGTTCATATACACCAGTGTTTCTCAATTCCAGTTCTTGTGGGCCTCTGTCCTGCAGGTTTTAGATGTTGCCCTGCTTCTTCACACCTGATTCTCATTAATGGTCATTAACAGGTTGTCATCCAGGTCTGAACAAGTCTGTCAATGACACAGCCACTTGTGCCATGGTGTGAAGAAGCAGGGCAACATGTAAAACATCCAGGACAGCGGCCCTTGAGGACTGGAATTGAGAAACACTGATATACACCAAATGGCTTTGTCTCATGGTTGTTGCTGTCAGATGACTGATCTGAATGTTTCAGACTAGTCGTTATCTACTGGGATTACAGTGACTATCTCTACAGTCTATAGATGATGGTCGGAAAAAGAGAAAATGTCCAGCAAGCAGTCATTGGCTGGACCAAGCTGCTCAGTCCAGAGGACTGGACCATGTCAGAGGAGAAAGGGCAGTCTAGAATGAGATGATAGAAAGGCAACAGTAACTGAATTACTCACTCATTACAATCAAGACATACAGAATACCATTTCTGAACATACTACAGGTCCAAAACTTAAAGCAGATTGTTCTACAGCAGCTCCTTCAGCACAAACAAGCTGATGGAGCCAAGAGCTACATCAGTTCATTTCAAGTGGAAGTCTGCTACAACCTCCAAACTTGCCCAATTACAAAAAGGCCAAATTTTGTTATGGCAGGCCATCATAACTCCCACAACAGCTCTGCTAGTCCTGGTTTCAGCTCTGCTAGTCCTGGTTTCATATCCTCTTGTCCTGGTTTCAGATGTAGTTTCAGTAGTGAGAGTTAAAATGATGATGTTTGGACAGATTTGATCAGAATTAATGTATTATGATCTTAATTAGCATCATAGGTTGTCATAAGTTAAGTTACCCCAAGATAAAATAGCTAACTGTGAGTGAAAGGTGTGCATGTTCCAGTCAGTTTCTGGATCTGTTTGTTTGTATGTTTACAACAAAACGCTATGTAGTACAAGGAAAAAGAGGCTTAGGCTGCACTGTTCGGAAACCTGTTGATAACATCATGGAGGATGTGTCCAATTCTTCTGATAAGGTCTATGGTAAAGAGCCTATCCAGTACCTGTTTTTCTTTTCTGTGGGTGATGAAACAGCTTTCTGTCTGATCACTAGCTTCTCAAACCAGTAGCATGCTGCAGATGCCTCCCATTTGTCAGGACATGATTATGTCTTATTTTATTGTCCTGATTAGGGGTGCTCAATCCTGGTCCTCGAGAGCCGCAGTCCTGCATGTTTTAGATATTTTCCTGCTTCTTCACACCATGATACAAGTGGCTGTGTCGTTGACAAACTTGTTCAAACCTTGATGACAACCTGTTAAGGACCTTTAATTAAAATCAGGTGTGTTGAAGGAGGGAGACATCTAAAACCTGCACTACTGTGGCTCTCAAGGACCAGGTTTGGCCACTGCTGACTTAAGATGTGTGTTGACACAATGTAGAGAGGGGAAGACATCAGCAATGATCTTAGAGAAATAATGGTTGCTGTTCTTTAGTCTGGAGAGGCTTATACAACCATTTTAAACTAAATGGACTTCACTTTTGTGCAGGGAGAAAGATTATTCAAAAGTTAAAAAGACTCAAGACAGTTGCAATCTTCCCAGGAGTGGACATACTAGCAGATCCTCAGAGCCTACAGGACTTACTGAACATGTTAGATGTTGAAGACTGAAAAGGTACAGTTTGTTTGGAAGGATTTCCAGGAGAAAGCTTCACCTATCTAAAAAAAACATGGATAAAGTTAAGGTTCAGCATCAACCAGTGGTTCTTTTTTATTTCTAGAATGACATAAAGAAGAACCAAAGTTCCTTCACACAAGAAACTTCAAGTTACTGCTGGTGAAAGTAAATCTACAAGCATCTACAAGGAGTACTAAATGTTGCTCTCATGATTTTTTTGTTTGTTTTGTTTTTTTACTTTTGGTTTCATTTTTGTTGAAAAAAATGATGTCTCGATGTTCTGTGTCGTCCATCTGAGGATCTTAATTTCATAACAGAGGAAATGTAATCTGAACGAAAGTCGTCTGTGAGCTTTAAAGAAGCTGGCGCTGTTACAACCTCTGGGAGGGGATGAATGCAGCCCAACATGGATTCAGTCACACTTTCTCATGAATGCGTTCGCACAATCGCGCCCACACGAGCAGCCATCAGCTGCGTGAAATGACTGCGTCACATCGCAATCCAACACCATTCACATCCACAGCTGCACTTCAGTCTGTCGTCGAGCCTTTTTATTTGACAGCTGCTCCAAAAACCACTCCGCTCCCATCTATTGCTTTTTTATTATCAACACAGGTTTTTTTCAGCACGCCCTAACACTGGGAGGGCTTTAAGGATCAGGGAAACAGCGTATCAGTTACTGAAGCTCTGTGAAAATGCATGTAATGCTCTCCATAAGCCCACAGTTAATGGAAGCAAACCCAGCGCCACCGCAGTGTGGACCACATATCTGACTTTTATGAAGTGACGGTCATTTGGACGGCTGCTCTCCGCAGGTTCCATCTCTTCTAATTTAATTCTGACCTTTCCATATATTCACACCCATTTTGGAGCCAGAGATGGGGTTGGGGGAGATCTTTATTTCACATTGAAAGGTTGTAATTGAAAGAGTGCCCGGAGCAGGGAGGAGAAATGATGGGATGTTCACTTCTTCCACTGATACCCCTGAGAAACAGTGATAGAGGCATGTAGGAACCATCCCATCACCCCTCCTGAGACAAATAAAAGATTATCCTCACAATGGTACGTAGTGCTCTTTTTTATTTCTCATCCATGAAATTGTGTCCAGTAAGTGCAGAGATTTAGTAGGTGGGTGGCCGCTCCTTTACATTTGAGTGCCACCACTGGAGGAACCATCTGAGAGAATGACCTTCAACTACCCAGATCACTGTCCAGGACACCAGCAGCAGGAAGCTGATGTAAGAGTCTGAAAACTGACAAATAGTCATGAACAGACAAGAAAAGCCTGTTTTTAATTACTGCTTTTTTAAACATAATAAAAATCATCTGATTGTAGTGAGTCTTCATTAGAGTCCAATGATTAGACAACCTGAGATTAATTTTTTCACAAACATAAAGGTAAAAAAAACAACTAAAAGAAGGATGGATGGATGGATGGATGGATGGATGGATGGATGGATGGATGGATGGATGGATGGACAGAAGGGCGGTAGATGGACATTTAGCTACAAATAGTGTGGAAACAGCTGTATAACACTTTTCAGACTGATGTGCAGCAACAACTGCTTCTCTAAGATAATTGCTGATGTCTTTCCCTCTTGGTAATGTACGAACACACACACCTCTATAATCCAGACCAGCAACATGCAGACACATCTGCTTTTCTAGAGCTCTGCACACCTCTTGGTGATCAGTTCATCAATGATTATCAATGATGAACATCACAGCAGCATCTGGCTATGATGTTTCCTCCGAAGTCCAAGAGAAGTTTTTGATGCATTTTGTTCTCTTTTGGGTTTATTTAAGTTAAATAAATGACAGCACAGTGAGACAAGCTCATTTCGTAAACATCTCTGTGTTGGTCGTTCGAGAACAGCAGTATAGCGTTTGGGATGGATCTCTGCATGTGTTGACCTGCCTGCTGTCCTCCTGCTCTGCTGCTTCCTGTTTTCTCCTGCCCAGACAGAAAATATCCTCCATCAAAGCTACATGCTAAATATTATAAAAATGAAACAAAATGAAAAATCTTTGACTGAGAAGGAAAAGAAGGGCTCCGGCTAGAACGATGCCAATCTGATTATCAATTTACCCCCCATGTTCATCAGATCTGTTAAGTTGATTGGTCTCCTGGAATGGAAAGTTCCGCCAGGACATTGACTAATGGTGACCTCCAGGCGGGTGCCGTGCGACCCCAGATGGACCCCACGTCCATCAGACATGTGATCTATCCTTGTCAGCCTCAGACAGCAGATGTTGCTTCCTGTTGGCTTCATCAAACTCGTCAACCTTTGACCTTGCAGCCGCCATGAACAAGACTCACAGATGCGCGCAACAACGTAGACCTGAAAATGACGCCCAGTGATCAGACAAACCATGTGAAAGTCATTTCCCTTAAAAAAGAACAACTGAGACAAAAATTCACTTAATTAGCAGTAAAAACACACAAATACAACTTCACTTCCTACTGTTCAACTCTGAATTCAATCTTACTTTTGAGGGCTCACCATGAGGCACCAGATTCCAGTAGAAAACCCTTACAGTTCAGTTAGTGGTAGGAGAGTAAGATAGTAGGCAATACTAAAGTAAGGAGGTCTTTGTGGGAATATGTAGTCTTTTCTTCATTCTGGCTGGATGACACTTGAAGTGATGTGAATTTGTGAATTGGTTCTATTGGCTGAATAGATTCCACAGAGGTAACAATCATCCACATCCATTGTCGTTACCTGGGATATCTGTTTCGCCTCGATCACAATGACCAATACCAATGCCTGGAAACACTCTACAAACAATTTTTGAACCATTTCCAGAATCCAGCATTCGTAGCCCCTTCCTAAGTTCATGGCCAGGTTGATGGTCATGTCCAAGATTTTCTACGATCATGCAACGAAAAGCAACGTTGGAGGACTGATGGACAAATAATTTAGGAACAACCGAAGAGAACAATGCACTATGTTTGTGTAAGTATGGCACAAGAACACTTTAAGTTGTTCTAGAGGGGCCCTTACAGCGTTCCCATGGATGCCTTTCCAATGGAGATGTGTAAGACTTGTGATGTACACATCTCTGTACATCATAAGTTAGAAGTACATCATACGTGTGCCGCTTGGCGAACAGCTGAATGAAAACAGCAGCTATCTGTAGATCTTCTTCTTCTTCCTGCAGCTGTAAAAGGTGCAGCTGTGGTCTTCTCACCATGATTGCCATCTAGAACATTACAACTGTTTGCATGAATATTCCAGCATATGAAACAATCAGGACACAGATGTTTGACAATATTGGACAGTCGCCACTTACATAGCCTGATAAAATGTGCTGAAAGAATCTTTTGACCAACAAGTTGAGATTGTCATGAATTGCGCATAGGGGCCACCTTCCGACAACAATTTTTGTGATAAGTATACAGTCTTTAGGATCCAAGCCAACCTTATGGAGATCATATAAACTCTACGCCCAGCATGCAGCACAAAATCACCAAATTTTCTCAAGTATGTGTCAGGTTGCTATTGTAAATTGAACGGCAGCTATATTGAGTTCCTACAAAGTCTGTAGGAAACTATGCCCCCCTTCACGAATGTCTACAATCTCCAGATTTCTTATGAACTGGGAGATTCACATAAACCCACTGTTCATAGGAATGTTTGGAACCGAGGATTATGTAGAAGGACCCAAAGCCTAGCCTAGGGGGGAGGGCTGGGGGTTGCACGCCCGTGGGGGTTCTAGGATCGCCACCGCCAAGTCAGCCACTGACTTCTAAAATCTGTTCCACAACAGGAACATCAATCTTTGTCCAATAATTGGGGAGATGTTCTAGAATATATTTCTAGAGTGTTTAGGTTATCACTACATTAATCTAAACCGATATAAGCTCTAAAAGAGAAAAAATAAATCAGCTCTCTTCACAGAAGCTGGTTTAAGGGGGTGGATCCAGCCACTTAGCCCAACTCCGCCCACTACTAACTGGTAAGTACATCTTTTAAAATATGTGATAGAGCTTCAGTCATTTTTGAGCAGGATTCTTAAAGCTAGACTTAGTTAAGAGGGAGTTTAAAAAACCCTGCCATTGAGCAGCTGCTTTAAAACAAATCTAATTAACCCACCCCAGCCAGGACCTCTAATCCAATAGAAACTTTAAACCCGGAGACAACTGCTGATGGGGAACTAATACAACCCTCTGGCCAAGCAGATGACCTGGGGGAATTTGA
Source organism: Zenarchopterus dispar (assembly GCA_028564865.1). NCBI lineage: Eukaryota > Metazoa > Chordata > Actinopteri > Beloniformes > Zenarchopteridae > Zenarchopterus > Zenarchopterus dispar. Next base: position 47,846 of record JAOWBL010001521.1, on the reverse strand, counting down.
TTACCTCCAGTTTGTAATTGACTAAAGTGTGAAATTGAAAAGCATCTGAAAAAACAAACGTGAGAGACAAAGAGGAGACTGATAACTCGTCAGTTGATGCAGTAAAAACACTAAAAGTGCATGAAAAGTGAGTCTCTAAGGAAGCCCATCAACAATGCGATGAATGCCATCTAGATGTGGATTCTGCACCATCCCAGAGTCAGAAGTAAATGTTTCTGTCATGCTTTGTTTTCTCTGCCAGTGTCATGCCTGTAAAATAAAAACCCCAAATACTCTTTGCAACTGAAGCTGAACCAGAACGGCGGATCTAAGCGGCAGATGGGAAACTAAATGATTTTTTTTTTTGTTGCCTCTTCATTCTCCACTGTCTCGTACTGTTTTCTCCCCCAACAGCTCTAATTTCCCCCCCGTCAATATTCATCTCTCGCTGGTGACATTTGCAGTGTCGCATTCAGATTACATTTCTTGATTTGTCTCTCAATCAGCAGCACCTGGCTGTGTAGCTCTGCTGTTTTTATTTCTTTTCTTTTACAACTTTTTCTCTTTCTTTGATAAAAATTCACTCTCCATATCCTAGTAGAACTAAAAACTGGACTAGTTGAACTGAAACCAGAACTAGAGAAGCTGAGAGCAGGACTAGTCAAACTGATACCAAGAATAGAGGAGCTGAAACGAGAACTCGGGGAACTGAAATCAAGACAGTAGAGCTTCACTGGGTCCAGCAGTCACTCAGCTACCTGTAATAGGTTTGGCCCAGCTGTAGGTGCCTAAAGGTCAAGCAAACCTAGTGGCCTGAGTGTGGCAGCATGTGATTACTAGTAGGATGTTTTCACAGCAACCCTGCTGGTTTTGTGGAGAAAATGGTAGTTGTTCATACCATCTTAATGTTTAGTAATATTTTAATGAATTACCTGACATCCTGAATTTTCATTTTATAACTTATTATAGTTGATGTATAGGCTGCAAAAGTTGCTTGCTATTGATTTATTGTTGTGTTGATTAGTTGATGCTGATGTTGATAATATTTGACCTAATGCCCACTATTCGTGCTATGTTACTGTGTGGTTGGGACACTGATGATCACTACTTATGTTTATATTTTTTAAAAATTTAATATTCATCAGTTATCAGCTATCATATTCTTCAGTTTATGTTTAATAGAAAAAAGAAAATTTTCTTATCGAAGCTCTCCAGCTTACAGACCAACGACACCAACAGTGGTTACATCATTTTCTTTCACTCTAACATGCTGTATATGCCATCTTAATCTATTAAACCAAATAACACGTTGGGACAATAAATGTCCTCTTACAGAGGCGTGAGTGAGAAAACACATGCGTCAGCCATTATACGCTTGAAGAAAGCAACGATACAGCAGAACATCATGATGACAGGAATTTGTCCATTCATCAAAATGACAAACGGTGTTATTTCTTCGTTCATCGAACACCAGCAATCCTCTGGACGGGAGAACTTTATTACAGATGGGACTCTTTCAGTGTTGTAAAATTACGTTAGTGTGCAGTAAGCAGACGTAGAATTAATGTACAGTATCTGCTGGCAACTCTGAGTCTGCTCAAAGCCCCCACAGGCCTCAGAGAGGTAGACCTATAAAAATGTGCTTTACGCTGGAATTAAGATGTTGGAAGTCAGCATCATCATCTCCCATCATCTTATTTCTAAAATGACAGTATATTTATCAAGTGTTGTCGGGATAATAATTAATATTGAACCCAAAACATTTCCTGTTTTGTTCAATAACTTCAGTCCATTTGTTGACAACAGCTGGAACTCACACCTTACGGCCTAGCCACCAGGTGCTAGTCCATAAGCCCCTCCCCCAGGCCTGGCTCCGGGGAGGGGAGTCTCCATTTCTAAGCTGGGTCATGGAAATCAACCTCTTGATCTTTTAGTGCCCATACAGGTGACCTGAATCACCTTCAATCTGGCCCATCCCTCAGGACCAGTTGCCTTGGGAGACCCTATCATGGGCAGTTTCCTTGGATGAAATAGCTCTTTGCATCATTTGGGCTGCAAACCACTCCACATGATATGGTGGCGATTCAAGGAGGACCTGTACCTTTTGCTTCAGAGTGTATGGTCCACACTGCCAGTAGTATCCCATGTCCAGACAAGGGACATCGAGCTTTTGATGTTTTAGGATCCTGGAGTGATTATGGGAGTTTCTCCAACTAGTCCACTTGTGTTTTGAGGACTTGAAGAAGGGATTTGATTGTTTCCCTTGGTGTCTGCTCTGGGTTGGGTTTGATCTGGGAGTATGAAATGCTGGGTATTTTGCTCCCAGCCTTTCAATCATTTTAGAAACTGTTTAAAGTGTGAAAAATCTGCCTTTTATCACATATTCTGTTCATTACTTTATGGACAGAATTTCTAGGTGTAGGGGTTTGGTTTGGTGGCCAAGGGATTTCATCTCTGCTTTTTGCGATGATGTGGTCCTGTTGGCTTCATCAAACTGTGACCTTCAGCTCTCTCTGGAGTGGTTTTCAGTCAAGTGTGAAGCGACAGGGATATGAATTATGTTACATGTTTCCAACTATCAAATAAATTTTAGATCAGACAAAGATAACCTGAGTAAATATAAAATGCACTTTTTAAATGATGATTTGAAGATGAATGAGTGCTGCCAAGAGTGGAACACTATTAGATTTAGGGCCAGTTACTTTTTCTCATAGTGCTTGGTAGGTTTGGATAGCATTTTCCCTAAATAAATGAAATAATTAAACAGAAGACATCTGTATGGGGGCAAGTACTTTTTTCACAGTGCTTAATGTGTGTCATGACTGCTCCAATGATCTGAACAACGACATGAAGAAAATGTGTTTACAATTACCAGCTGATCTCAGACCTGTGAGCTGCTGAGAGGTTCTACAACTACCTTGAACGTAATTGTATTTTATCAGTGATCTATTAATCAATGATAAAATTAGAGAGGACTTTGTTTTAACATTAAGGCTGTATCAGAAATAGTCTTAAGGCTGTATCAGAAATAGTTTTGATTCTGAGCACAAACCTAATAACTCAAAACCAGAATTTTCTTGCACTCAAAATTTAATAACCGTAATAATTAAATAATAAAATCATTTGATAGACACCCTTATCCCTAAAATACCCTTTTAGTTTTGAACTTTAACAAGATCAATTCAACACCACCTGAATACCCATTTTTTTTAAATATGCTTAGCCCTGTACAGGGTCACAGGGGACTGTTGGAGTCTATGTATATATGTATGTCTTAGTAGTGACCCATCTAGGTGAACTCCAGTGCTTCAGGAGAGCTTCGATAAGCTCCAGCAGACCTTCTTGATCCCAAATCGACAACAGTGGGATTTGATAATGAATGGATTGATTTTTCTCCCTTTTTCCCCTTTTAAGAAATCTTATTTAAATAAAACTTCTGGTTTTACTAAATATTTTTAATGTTGGGACTTGTTCTAATTTAGTCTAGTTAGCAGAAATGGAGTGATATTTTACCTATTTTCTTTTTTTTAAAAATGTTATACAATTCCCATACTGTGTTTAATATATTCTTAAGTATCTAAAAAATAATTTAATTTGGGTTTAAGCAGTCTGGGTATTGTGGTTTCTGAGTGGGACCAGGTCTAAGGAGGTCTGACAGTCCTAGTATAAGAGCTCTACTTTGCATTTTCACAAATAGACAAAAGGGTTTCACAACTAAAAGCTGTTTTTTTAATTATTTATAATTTAAGAGTTAATATAATTCAAGTTTGATCACTGTATGTATTGTGGTTTTTGGATGGGATGTGAGGCAGTCTCATTGCTCTAAAATGTTTGGAAATGACCCTCTAGTCTTTTGGTGAATTTGAAGGTAACTTCAGTGTTGTATACCTCCATCTCAGAGCCTAGAGGCCTCAAAAAGTATGCTAAACATTCATGTCCATGAAAGCACAATTAGAAGAAGACTGAACCAGAATGGTTTGTTCAGAAACATTTCCAGGAGAAAACCTCTTCTGTCAAAAAAGAACATGGAAGTATGACTGAGGTCCACAAAACTGCATCTGAACAAACCAGCAGACCTCCGGACCAATGTCCTCTGGACAGATGAGACCAAAGTGGAGATGTTTGGTCTTAATGTCCAAAACCATGTTTGGAGAAAACCAGCAGAAACACCTCACACCCACTGTCAAGCACGGTGGTGGAGGTGCTATGAGTTGGAGTTGTCTCGGACTCCTTGTAGTCATTAAACGGACCATGAAGTCATCTGTGTACCAAAAGTGTTCTAAGGACAAATGTGACATCAACTGATGGGAAAATGATCCCAAACACAGCAGCAAAAAAAAAAAAGAATGAAAGTTTTGGAATGACCAGCTCAAAGTCCAAAACTACACCTGGTTGAAATCCTGTAATGGGACCTTGAAAAGTCAAAAACCTCCATTAAGTGACCAAAATTTCTTCACAACCAACCCTTGCATTTGAGTATATAAATTTGTGATTGAAGTAAATTATATCTGGACCTGACTAAATTAGTTTCCCCTTGTGATGTAGTAGTCGCCTGTCCAGGTGAACCCCTGCCTGTTGCTTGAAAAGTGCTGAGATAGACTTCAGCAGATCCTCGCTCATGGATGGATGGGTGGATGGATGGATGGGTGGGTGGATGGACAAACCAGTGGTCTTTCTGTATCAAATGGCTACAAACTTTTACTTCTTCTCAAATGTAATTCATAGGAAACTATTTTCTTCTTTTGAAAGCTAAAACCTGCTCTCTGCTCCCTCACCACCACAACCCTCACCCTCATTTGGAAAACTGCAAAGGGAAATGGGGAAATCTCCACTGGAGAGCCAACAGGAACCACAAATCACATCCCCTCTCATCACATCTCATTGGAGCATTGGAGCAGAGTAGCCAGATGAGGCCGTTGGCTGGTCTCTCAGCAGGCCTCATCAGCGAGCTTGTGAGACTCTATTAGCAGCGAGGTGCTATGTCGACCCCCCTCGAGCAGTCGAGCCATTATTATGAACCTCCCACACGGGCTCACCGCAGCTACGCTGAATGAACGGAGATTGAAGGAGGAAATTGCAGAGCGTGCCTGTGTTTAAGCAGGAGAACAACATGGAGGGTACATAATGAAAATGTCTTTTGTGACTGTGTGTCAGCATGTTTTTCAGCGATCTGAGAAATCCAACACCTGCGGTAAATGAACGAGCTGCCTCTCCTCTCCTGACCAACTTCTGAGTTAAAACCAGATCCCAGTAATCACCAGTCCAGCTGTCATTATTGCTGATGGTGCTTCTATTAACTCATGAGCTGAAGTGACGGCTGATGAATACACGACATCCAGGGTCTCTAGATTAAATACAGAAAAATGCCTTAATTACTTGGACATCTGACATCCAGTCAATGTGATGTCACTCACATGTTTTTCATAAAATTACTTTGAATATTGAAGTTTGCTTTTGAGCAGGTTATTATCTTGGCTAGTCAGACTCCTCTCATTAATCCAAAAATGGGAAGCTGGGCAGAACAAGAAACCAGGAAGCTGTTTGGAAAACATCACCAGTTACCACAAGTTGACTGTTGTAGCTTAGCAAATGATGCCAACAGGCCTGAGAAGCTGACTGGACATGCCCACCTTAATTCAGTCACAGTCAACTATTTTAACTTGGCTGGCTTAGCTTGTTCTAATCGATGACGGTAATTAAAGTTAACTTCAAGTCATTGTGATCAGATCTATCTGAATATCGTCATTTCTATTGTTACTATCAAAACAAGATTTAAAATGAGTGCTGCTGGAGCTGAAACAAGGACTGATTCAGCTTCAGTTGAGTACCAGCAAGACTGTCCATGAGCTGATGCATGGCTAATAGTGCAACACCCAAAGGCCCACAGGCCTTTGAGTCCCAGTCCTTGATGCCTGTGGGTCCTTGGGGATCTTCAGGCCTGGGTCCCAGCAGAGGTCCAGGGATAGTTAGTCAGTCTGAAAGAGTCCAGGCTAACCCAGAGGGTGACTCAGCTGGAGCTGTTGCTGCAAGGACCAGCAGCAACAGTTGACTAGCATTAGCTGCTAATACAGTGTTTCCCAACCCTGGTCCTCAGGCCACACTGTCCTGCAGATTTTAGATGCTTCTCTGCTCCAACACCTGATTCTAATTAAAGGTCATCATCAGCTTGTCATCAAGGTCTAAAAAAGGTCTAAAAAAGTCTGTTAATGACACAGAGACTAGTATCAGGATGTGATGAGGCAGGGAAACATCTAAAACCTGCAGGACAGTGTGCCCTGAGGACTAGGGTTGGTAAACACTGTGCTAATCAACACATGCTAGAACCCAGTAGAAGATATCATCATCCATGGACCACCTATATGTCTACCTGCTGCTAATTGTGTCACAGACCAAAACAGCTTTTTATCCAGGCTGAAATATGTTTATTTCAAAGTTGTGTGATTCAACGTGGAGGCCAGTGCTCACTCACCTGATTTACTCTAGTCTGAGCTGGAGGCCATTCATTATGCAATTTCCCCACTGTGTGACAATTTTTTTTCTTCTTCTTTCTTCTTCTTTTTCTTCAGCAGTTAGCCAAGTTAGCAGCATCGGTCCATGGATGAAGATAGTTCCTGCCTGCTGCTTAGCTAGGATAACTCACAACTGAGCTATGACTAAAGACCTCACAGAATATAATCATTCATAAATTGATGAGATTATGCTTTATTGTGCTAACCACTTTGACAGGTTGTTGACTAATCTGGATGAATCTTAGCTAAGAGCAGGCAGTCTGTGCTAATCTGGTCATGATTAGCTGGTCATTTCTGTTTCTGTCACAGAAACAACATTTGAAACAATGAGTCCTCTTGGAAACATTGGCACCTCAGCCGCATCAGCTGAAGGAACCATGAACTTTCCAAGCTTGGACCTGTAGTCAATCAACAATGAATTTAATCTCTCACTAGTAGACATGGCAAAAGTACACACATTCACAAGTAGAAGTGCACATACTTATGTGAAAAAAAAGATTGGTAAAAGTACCAACTCAACTTCTTTACTCAAGTAAAAGTAAGAAAGTGCAGCATCTGAAATGTGATTAAGTAAAGACGTAAAAATTATTTATTTTGTTTGTTTTGGCATCAGTCAAACACATCTTTTGATAACTTGGCAAAACTGAAGTCTGTCTCATAAAGACAGGTATTTCTTCTTTTATTAAAAACCTGCACAGTGCTGGTACAAGAAACAAAATCCCTGGACAATTTAACCAAGAAAAATTAAATATAATCAAGATTGAACTGACCAGATGAACATGAGCACCTGGAGTATTTTAACAGCTTTGACACTTTCCATAGTATACTTAACATATGTTACTTTTTTTCATAAATACACCGATGTTTGACAATAATTTTACAATAAGGGTTTAAATGATATTCTCAAGTAATTAGGATAATGGTAATAAGGTAGTATTAGCTCTATACCATCAAAAAAAGTTTTCCCACAGCACTGTTAAAGTTTTGAAATGATTTAAATAACATGATTTTAAAAAAGCTAAAAGGAAAAACTGAAAAATACACTTTACCATTATGTTTTTTGTTTGTTTGTTTGTTTTGTTTTGTTTTTTGTTTTTTATAGATTAGAGAGTGAATTCTTGTTCACCAGAAGTTTGTGGGTTTTAGATTTGAAAAAGACAGACATGAATCATTCTTGGAGATATAATATCTAACAGTTTTGGTTATTTCTTAACAATAACTGTGTGGATGGGGAACATCTTGCCTTTCCAAATCTGGTGCATCCTCATTGAACTCAACAATAATCCATGGATCCCTTTTCTTCTCCATGTCACCCTGTAAGTTTTCTCTCTGTCTGAGTCTGTACACTTAGTTTCCTTTTCAAGTTAGTTACCGCATTTCTCCTTATTAATGCTCCTGCTCTAACAGATGCACCCCCACCCAGAACACTAGGGTGTAGCTATTATTTTTTATGCCAGTTATGATAAAAATTGATCGCAGTTACAATCAAGAGTCATGGTTTGCAGAGACAGACATTCACCTTGCTAACATTTTTACTAATCTTATGCAGTATTTAATCAATTGGACATTTAAATTTACCATGAGTAACTGTCAAAAGAGTGGAGATGAAAAGGCACTTTAACACTGCTTTGTATATTTTGCGGAGAGGGGCTGATACATGGGAGTAAAACTGCAAAGGCTGATTAAGCCACTATCCCCATGTGTAAAGTTTTTGTATTTTTACCTTTCTGTGTTGCTAAATGAAAATAAATGTGAAATAAAACACAATGTAATCCGTTGCACAAATGGCTAATTAAGATCTATGGCAATTCTTCAGCAACTGCAATTACCTTCAGTTTAAATGCAGCCGTGTACGATTTTTTTGCTCACCATATTTAACCAGTGTTTACATTATACATGACGTCAACAAGAGTGCATGATTACGATGCACTACCAGCCAGAATAATGTATAGTAGGCAGCAGCGGATTTATGAAGTTTTGTTGATATTTGGAAGCTGTGGCTTATAGGAATTTTTTTCAGTCCTCTTTTTTTATTACTGGTATGTATATATCAAAAGTTAAAGTTTATGCTGATAAGAAAGTTAATTCTTTAATGTGAACAAATTTCGATGCATGTACATATAAATTAGCAAAATGCTGCATGGACGAGCATGATCGTTTACTGTATTTACCAACAAAATAGAGACAAATTTTTGTTGTCCAGATATGTTAATTAGGAGAAATACAGTATGTCTTTTAAGTCATATCTTCATCTGTGGAAGTTGGAAAAAGTAACAATCCTGTTTGAAGAAGTAAAAAGTACTGATTATTATGTTTAAATGTAGAGCGTAAAAGTAAAAAGTGTTCAGAAAAATAAGTACTCAAGTAAAGTACAGATAACTGAAAAATATGCTTAAGTACAGCAATGCTTAAGTACACAAGTACTTTGTTACTTCCTGCCTGCTAGCAGCGGGGTGAGTTGCTGCAATGAAATTCTGCTAGTCCTTGTGTCACTGCTGGAAGCATCTGTTTTGGATGCCATGTGAGTAGCAACACCTGAAATGAGGATGTTGATGAATTATAGGCTAGCATAAGCTAAGTCAGCCAAGTTATAATGGCTAACTGTGACTGACACGTAGTGGGCATGTTCCAGCTGGCTTCACGGCATCTTTGTTCCTCCCATTTGTGGTGCCGCACAGTTTGAGGAAAAAGAGGCTGATTCATTATCCAAAGTGAGTGAGGTGGCTGTTGGGAATGAAGTCGTTTAAGGAAAGGGTCATTTAAAGTGCAGAGCTCATTTCATCTGGATGAGATCAAAGGGGCTAACATTTATTGGCAGTAAAGGTGTTAAGGTAGCAGTAGGTGTTGTCTCAGGATTAGTCTGTCACACCCTTGATATAAAAGGTCCCATCAGATCTTATTTTTTTGATTAGCCAGAAGTCATCACTTATAGGTTAATTAGCTCTCTGTTTCAGTTTCAGTTTCGGGTTAACATTTGTATCCAGCACATGGACTGATGCAAGTTGTAAGCAGGAAGTTGAGTAAGGTTTTTGGGTCAGTCTCAGATTACTGCCTTTTTTAAATTTACAAGTTTTGTCAACAAGATGATAAAAAACCTTCTGGGGTCTAATGAAGCTCTTCCCTCTACCCGCAATCTCATCGTAAACTCTCATGATCCCACAATTATATTTTACTCATGTTGGGTTCATCTAGAGTTTACACCAAAGTGTGTAATGAGATTATGACAAACACAAGTGCACATGTACGGCTCTGCACGCCTGGCTGACTTCGCTCCCTCGGGTAAAAATCACACTTTATCTCGCTCCAATTAAGGCGTCCGACACAGGAAGTCCAGACACTTTCACTGTGAGGTAAAGACAGACGAAAAGTGATTACAGTGATGCCAACCACATTATTGTGATTTATGTGTGAACTTTATCTGAAAAACTAGAAAACATCAATTAATTTGCATTTATGTAAATTTAAACATATGGCCGTTAAACTGGACTCTTGCAACATATTTTAAAGTCTTTTTTTCACAGATCTTAAAAAAAACCAAACACGACTAACCTCATAGAACCTCACTCTTTGACTTCACATGTGAGTCGTCAGACTCACTTCTGTTCCTATTAAGCTCATAGAAAAGCAATAGAATGAGCACAAGAGCCATTCACACTTATCGCACACTCCCAACATCAAAATGTCATCAACTGTTGAAGCACATTGGAGGTAGAATATGGTATATATATGGTTTGAGCTTGCTTCACTCAGTTGCCACCATGGACAGAAAAATAGGTTCTCACATATCAAAAAGTACTCCAGGATAGTATCAAGCTGGAACTATGGGAGAAACAAGAAACCATAGTGACATTGGAATGTAGTAGACCAGGGGCATCCAAAGTTGGTCCTCAAGGGCTGGTGTCCTGGAGGTTTTAGATGTTTCGTTGCACCAACACACCTGATTCTAACTAATGGTCATTAACAGGTTGTCATTCAAGTCTGGATAACTCTGCTAATGACACAGCCACTTGTATCAGGGTGTGATGAAGCAGGGAGACATCTAAAAACTGCAGGACATTGGCCCTCGAGGACCGACTTTGGACACCCCTGACCTACAGTGTGTCCTGGGTCTTCCCCTGGGTCTCCCACTGAGACGTGCCTGGAAACCTCACGAGGGAGGAGGCATCCTAACCTGATGCTAGAGCAGTGTTTCTCAATTCCAGTCCTCGTGGGCCACTGTCCTGCATGTTTTACATGTTGCCCTGCTTCTTCAAACCATGACACAAGTGGCTGTGTTACTGACAGACTTGTTCAGACCTGGATGATAACCTGTTAATGACCATTAATGAGAATCAAGTGTGCTGAAGCAGGGAGACATCTACATGCAGGATAGCAGCCTATGAGGACTGGAATTGAAAAACACCTTGCTAGAGGTACCTCATCTGGATCCTCTTGATGTGGAAGAGCAGCAGCTCCAGTCTGAGTTCCCCCTCAAGCTTCTCCTTATATCTCCAAGGGATAGTCCTGAAACTGTGCAGAAGAAACTTATTTTGTCTAATTGTATTCACAATCTTGATCCGTAGTACTACTCACACTTCATGACCATAGGTAAGGGCAGGATTTGATCCCTGACCGGGAGAAGGCATTTCACTCTTTTCTGATTGAGGACCACGGTCTCGGATTTAAAGGTGTTGATTGTCATCACAGCTGCTTCACATTCAGCTGTGAATCACTCCAATGAGAGCTGATGGTCCTGGCATGATGAAGGCAATAGAACCACAGGATCTGCAAAAAGCAGAGACCCAATTCTGAGATCACCAAATCGAACCTGTCCACTATCCAGCTACACCTAGGAATTCTGTCCATAAAAGTAATGAACAGAACTGGTGACAAAGGGCAGCTTTGGCAGAGTCCAACCCTCACCAGAAACATGTTTATCTTACTACCAACAACACAGACCAAGCTCTGACACCAGATGTAGACAGACTGGACAACCTCCACTCCCATACTCCTGGAGACACCCCACAAGTGTCCCTGAGGGACACAGCTGTATGCTTTCTCTAAGTTCACGAAACACTGTAGACTGGTTGGTTAAACTCCCATGCCCCCTCCAGCACCCTGCTGAGATTGTAGAGCTGGTCCCCCATTCATCAGCCAGGATAAAAACCACACTGTTGCTCTTGCATCTGAGGTTCAACTATCCACCGGACAGACCTCTCCAGATGTTACCATGGAGGCTAAGGAGTGTGATCTAGGACATAGTCCATCTTTCGAAAACTGCGTTGCAGCTTTGCTTTATCTGCCTTATTCTTTTCAAATCACTTATGTCATTTTAGAGCAGGAATCCCATTAGGAAGTTTATGACAGAGTACTGTAAACTTTGTGGCTAAACTTACAGTATGGCACCTGTAAATATAAGATGTTGTGATTTTTGTCCCTCAGTTGATTTTAAAGTTTACCCACTAGTCAGAGCTGTGAGTTACAGGTTTAATGTTAATTTAAAATTTTGCCATCACATGATGAAGTTGTAATTTGACGCAGGAAAATCATGTTATGTAAGAGACAAGTACAAGACAGATTCATTTCATTTCCAGGTCCATGTACGCTCCCACAAATGCTCTTTAATATCCGTTAGCTTAGCTTCAGTGCTGGCAGCACATTCCTCTATCATCATTCATCTGTGGATTGTTCCTTCACTCTTTGACTTCACATGTGAGTCGTCAGACTCATTTCTGTTCCTACTAATCCCTCCATTTTAATGCTTGTCCACAGTGGGCTCAGCCACATTAAACCAGTGATTAATGACGTATTGATTGGGCTGTTTTCCACCGCCGAGCTGAGCTGCTGAGTTGACACCGCTCTAGCTTATCGGAGCCACCCAGCTTGCCAGAGGAAAATACTTCCTGATGGGAATAAATGCTGGCTTCATCCTCTGGAGCTCAGATGCATTTGTACATTTTTGTTTTCAAATGAGAAAAAAGGAAAAACAAATAAATATAAAAACTTGTGGAACTGGACTGTCCCGTGAACATTACTCTTTTGTCTAAATATCTGCTGTGATTTTGAGATTTACTTTTAAATGACAAAAACTAGACATCATCATGTTCAAAAGAGTCTTACAGATTTATCTGGACAATTAAAGCTTGAACAGAACAAAAGGAACCAAAAACGTAATGGAGGCTATCTTTAGCCATTACAGTTTGCAGAGGATTAAAGACCAGCCAGGTGTTGCTAATAATCAGTCATTAATGAAATGGTCATCAGCAGGTTTACAGACCTTTGTAAAAGATGTTTTGGAAGTTTTCTTTTGTGGAAATACAATACCAAGAGGGAAAGACATCAGCAATGATTTCAGAGAAGTAGTTGTTAGGAATATAGACACAGAGGTTAACAGAGAGTCTTGTGTTTTGGCTCAGCTCTCTATCCAACACAACAGACCAGTAGAATCCACATTACTGCAGACGCAGCACTTATCCCCTTTGTACTAGGTTTTGAACTGCTTCCATAAGAGCTGAATTTCTTGCCATGATGACACCAACTTCATTTGCAAAAAGCAGAAATGCAATGGACTCCCTCTGATTCTTTGCAGCACTGAGAAATTCTGTCCATAAAAGTGAAGAACAGACGTGGTGATAGACAACAGTCTTGATAGAGTCCCAGTCCCACCTGGAACAAAGCTGGCTTGTTTCTGGCAAAGCTTCACCATGAAGAGTTTATTACTATGTGGGAGGTGGCATGATGTCAGAGATTTCCTCAGTTGTATTAAGTCTTTACTTATAAAGCAGGAAGAACAAAAATTCCTCCAGAATCCTGCAAGTGATAAAGTCAAAAAGGACACTTCCCGTTGCTGCTCTTACTGGTGAATCTGCAGTCTAATAATCATGGGTGTTGAGTGTTTTTTTTTTTCGTCTTATTTAAATGGAATTTCATCCTTCTCTACATCACACTTATACATAGTAATAATCCGCCTGACCTTTAACACAGACTAAATTAGCATGTATGGAAATGACATTTCCATCCAATGTTCCCTTTGAGTCAAATCTGGTGTCCTCTTCAACTGTACAGGGTTAAAACAGTGCCTGATGTATTCTCTCCAATAACATTTTCTCTCCAGTTCTTGTTCTGTTTCAGGCGACATTACCTGCTTCATAGCGACCCCAATGCTCTCAGGTAGTGGATTAATGCTGGGTAGTCTCCCCTAGGCAGCATGGTGGCTTAGTGGTTAGCTGTGTTGCCTCACAGCAAGAAGGTTCCTGGTTCGACTCTGTGAGGCTTGCATGTTCTCCCCGTGCTTGCGTGGGTTTTCTCCGGGTACTCTGGTTTCCTCCCACAGTCCAAAAACATGTATGTGATTGGGAACTCTAAAATTGCCCGTGAATGGTTGTTGATTCTTGTGAACAGGTTGTTATTCTGAATAACTCTGCTACTTACACAGCCACTTGTATCAGGGTGTGATGAAGCAGGGATACATCTAAAACCTGCAGGCCTCCTCCCTCAAGGACAGACTTTGGACACCCCTGATCTAAAACATCCAGGACAGTAGCTCTTGAGGACCAGATTTGGTGAACCCTGGTCTAGAAAAAGTCCTACTGGCAATCTCTGATTGGTCTCAGTTAGCAGCCTTGAACCAGGAACAATATTAGGCTCTGTAGTATCTTAGTTTAAGCCAGGGGTGGCCAACCCTGGTCCTCGAGAGCCACAGTCCTGCATGTTTTAGATGTTTCCCTGCTTCTTCACACAATGATACAAATGTCTGTGTCATTGACAGACTTGTTCAGATCTTGATGACAACCTTTAATTAGAATCAGGTGTGTTGAAGTAGGGAGACATTTAAAACATGCAGGACTGTGGCTCTTGAGGACCAGGGTTGGCCACTGCTGCACTGGATTAAGCTCTACCCCCAGGCCCTTGGAAATGGTTTGACTCCACCCCTCTCCTGGTTGGTCAGTGCTTTTTTAAAATCTTTATTTATTTATTTATTTTTTGCAGGATTTCAACCGTAGGCATTTATTTAGCACTTTGATGTATTTTGTCATGAATCCAAAGAAATATGCAACCTAAAAGTTGAAAATTTAGTCATTTTCCATCTTCATTTGCTCTCTTCTTCTGATGTGTTAATTTGACCTCTGCTGCAATCTAACATTTATTACCTTCATTTAGATTTCAGGTTTACTTAAATACAACTTGTAGGACCTCCCTTTCGTCAGTCTCAGCTTCTTTGAGTCTGGTTCATGTTGTGTCACAGCTGAACCGGCAGCTTTTCCAACTCTAGGGTTCAATCACAGGCTCTGAGTTTTCAGTTCAATGCCCACTCAGGACAAGTTTTCTCGGCCACCACAGCTGCTGGGGTGTTTGAGGGAGGAGAAGTAACTCATCCTCAGCTCCAAATCCACTGAGATGACAGGGCGTGACAGAAAAGAGGGGAGACAGATTTAGGAAGACAGAGGGTGTAAAAGAGAGTTGCTAGAGAATATGAGATGAAACATAAAGGTTGAGTGAAAATCTGAGGCAAATGGCATCGTAGAAGGAAAGTTAAAGAAGAAAGATAAGAGAAGATGACAGAAAAGATGAAGAACAGGGAGAAATGTATCAGAAAAAGGAAAGGAAAAGGAGGGAAGGGAGTTATCTGTCATTTAGAATAAGACAAAGCTTGATGGATCCTGTCTGTACTTGTGTCATGTTCACTGCAGAGTCAAAATAACGATCTGCTGGAAGCTCCATCTCTGCAGATGATGAACGTGTCTAAAAATAAAAGACTAGATGACGTTTACTCAGACATCAGGTGTCCATTTCCAGCCATCTGCCTTATCTTAGCACCATCTTACCTCCAAACACTCTGTATGATTAAGAAACATATCTGGAATAAGGCTGTTTAATTTAATAAAATAATAATGTCTCACTCGTTTTCTGATTGGTTGATTGTGTGGAAGCGTTCTACGAGGGGCGGAGCTTCAATTACTGCCGCTGTCAGTTAAGTACACAGAGATATAAACTCAGCAACGATCCACAAAACTTTGAGAAACTACTGACATTTTCAACATGACAAGTCCAGATATCCAGCTGATTTGAACAAATTTATTGACTGTTTTTTTTTTCTTTTTTAAATTTACCACCAGTAGTGGTTAAATGACCAAACAAACACAGTGAAATAACAGTTCATAGAAGAGAAGGCAGGCTACTTTCAGACACTGCGGCTGCAGGCTTTTATCAAATGAAACACAGAGTTGACAGGTTTATTTTTTTCACCTGAAGAGATCCAGGAGCTTTGGACCATGGTGAATGTAGAAGAGTTGACCTGACAAGCTCAGTGTTGTTGTAGATAAAACAGGGATGGTTAGAGTTTCCTGAATATAACACACCTGCCTGATACTCAAAACTGGTGGCTGTTTCACAGATATACCACATGTATGTTACTGAGGATAACGGTTTAGAGCTCAGTCATGACTTCTAGCAAACAGAAATTTACTGTTGTTCTCAAATAATTTTATTCAACCTGTCTTGTTTTGAGCCGGTGTTAGAGCCAGTTCAAACCATAAACCTTGTATCTGTTTTTATACTTCTAGTGCTAAAAATTGGAACAAGTCAATATCTTGTTAAGTGACTCAGCGCTTGGGTCCAGCAGGCTCCGTCATTGCCCAGGGATGCTAATTAATGTTACCTTACATCCACTCTGATCAAAGTCTCATGAAGAACTATGGCAGTGTTTCTCAATTCCAGTCCTCACGAGCCGCTGTCCTGGATGTTTTAGATCAGTGGTGTCCAATCCTGGTCCTCGAGAGCTACTGTCCTGCATGTCTTAGATGTTTCCCTGCTTCTTCACACCATGACACAAATGACTGTGTTATTGACAGACTTGTTCAGATCTTGGTGACAATGTGTTAGCAATCATTAATGATAATCAGGTGTACTGAAGCAGGGCAATATCTAAAACATGCAGGACTTCGGCCTATTCCTAACATATGTGTTATTGTCTGCTTCTATAGCACTGTGGCTAAGCTCTGCAAGAAGCAAAAGAAGCTTTAAAACTGAAACCAAGGGGTCAAATGACGTGATGCTAGGTCTATTCTGTTTTACAGTTTAAAGGACTGGTCAGAACAGTGAGTCTATATTGATGGCTACTTCTGATGACATACACCGTAGTATACTAGACATTTCTTCATTTCCTCACTCAAGAATGGATACTTCAAATAGGAAAAGCATTTTTCCATCCCACTATCTTTCTAACACCATGTAGAATAAATAAATGATACAGAGAGAAAATCTATCAACAGGCAGTGAAAATTCCCCTAATGCTAATGCATTTGTCTTGTCACGTGTTTCTCACTCCTATTATGCTTTCAGTGAATTACATAAGAAATGACACAGTGCTTCGCTTCACAAAATCAGTTCCTGACAGTCAGGTAACAAAATATTCAGGATGCGGAAATGGAGAAACGTTGATGGAGGACATTCAAATGTAAACGCTGCCTTTCATCATCTGCTGATGTTGTTTGTTCTGTCTCTTTCGGCAGCTGCAGGGAAATCTTTTCATCTGGTTACCAATGGGTTAATAGCAGCGTCTGACACAAGAGATGCAGATAAGAGAAACCAAATATCATCACATCATAGTATTTTACAAATACATTTTTTTTTAAGATCATCAATATTAATTTTTTTTTTTTTTTTAAAGGGAACAAAAAGTATAGGCAACACAAAGTGTCTCCTTACTGCTGTCACAGGATTAAAGAGCTACAGCCAGGTGCAGTTAATTATCACCCTTTAAAGAACTGATCAGCAGGTGTGCAGACTCTAAAAAAGCAGATGTTTTGTCAGTTTTCATGTTGGAGCCCTCAGCTGTATGTTAACACAATGCCAACAGGGAACAACATTAGCAAGAGAGAGATGGAACTCTTGCTGCACATCAGTCTGCAAAACATCTGATTTGCTGCACATCAGTCTGCAAAGGGTTATAAAATCATTTCCAGTTCAATGTTTCTCCATGGGAAAGATTATTCACAAGAAGGAAGTCTTTAGGACAGTGAGCAGGTTTCCTGGGAGTGAACATCCCAGGAAATTTACACCAATACCAGAACCAAAGAGCTCAATTTCAGAGCTTACAAGCCTTCATCTGGACCACAAGATGTCTGGACCAATGTTCTGGGCAGATGAGACCAAAGTGCTCCACATGTTGACTGTATACGAAGAAGTAGACAACCGCCCTTTAATGTCACTCATAGGTTATTCATAGGTAAGAGTATTTTTGAAGCACTTCGTTAACACTTGCATCTCTGTACTTGAGTGATACGTCCAGCATGGCATTTATTATGGGAACCATTATCTCTGACATTGTTACGAAATACCTGTCTTCTTTTGGAGCATCATTTACCTCACATGCATTGAACAATTTCAACTAAAACAGTAAATTTCGGTGACAACGCATATGCCTTAGCATGATCCAGAGCTAACTACCACAACCAGCACCTACCAGGCTCCTGAAAAATGAACTTCTTTCAGTAGTTTAACTACGTAGTGAACTTACAGACTACTGATTAGAATAGTTTCTTCTCCATGGCAACAAGCTTGTGTTAGCAACCTTGGGATCATCAATATAGGCATTGTGCTAACTCATCAGCAATAAAGTTTTCTTCCTGGTGTACATAGGAAACTGTACACCAGAATCATGATGTGATTTTCATATGGACTGACAGAGGCCAAGTGAAAAAGAGCTGTGTCTGTTCTTTGTGTGTTAGTGCCATCGCTAATGGATGCTTAAAAGTTGCATGCTAAAGCGTTGCTATACTTTAACTCAGTGTTTCTCAATTCCAGTCCTCTTGGGCCGCTGTCCTGGATGTTTTACATGTTTCCCTGCTTCTTCACACCATGACACAAGTGGCTGTGTCATTGACAGACTTGTTCAGACCTGGATGACAACCTGTTCATGACCATTAATGAGAATCAGGTGGGAAGAAGCAGGGCAACATCTAAAACTTGCAGGACAGAGGCCCACAAGAACTGGAATTGAGAAACACTGGTGTAATTATTCAGTGCTGAGTGAGGTTGCTGTTAGTATGGCTTCAGATAAAAACATCACAGTGGGAATGCTGGTGGAGTAAAGGAGATGTTGTTCAGTGCTGTATGCTGAGTTTGCATATAAATCTACTTTGCAGTGTGTTTGAAATTATGAAGTTTGTAAGACTCTTCTGTGAGAGCCCTGAAGGCTGGACCAGAATTCACTGTCATTTCTCATCTTAATGGTTCCTGGAGTCATCTGTTGCCAACAGCCGCTGGAGAAGAACCAAGAGCCAGGAGGAGAAAAGAATCTGTTCATCCTCCAAGAACAAGCGTGACTCTGTGGTTTGGAGAATAGACAATAAAATTACTTCTGTTTCTACTCTGGGAGTTTCTTTGAAAGTGTAGAAATTGAAAAGGTTTGCCTAAATGACATGTTATGCAACATAGAAATTAACCATGATTTGTATCACCAAGCCTCAGCCTTTAGGCCTGAGGCTCAAGACTGCTAGGTAAACCTCACCGGACACTTTCTAGCTCATTGGTCTCTAGTCAGAGCAGGAGAAAGACCCTCTGATCAAGCCATCTTTCAGGTTGACTACCTGAGCTACTAGTCAGTGGTCAGCTGGCAAGCTTTGCCTGGACCTCTGCCAGGACCCCTTAAATCTCAGCTAGAAGAGCTTTGACCAACCCTGTAGATCTCCAGTGCAACTGAAGTTCGGATAGATGGACAGCATTGATAAGAATGAATTCAAGGTCACATTAATAAGCATCAAGGTTAGCAAAAGCTAGGCTAAGATAAATCAACTATTGTGAGGTCTCTGAGATAAAGTGAGCATGTTCTAACCAACTTCCAACTTCATTTCACCCATCTTTGTATTTTTGGATTCGCAGGAGTTGGGCAGAGTCAGTTCCCTCCAAGATGGTACGAGTTCATCAGTGTCTGTATTGGTTCTGGAGGAATTCTGGTATATTCTTTCCAAAAGTTTCTCAGTCCAGAGTTATAATAGTTTTCAAGTTTTAATAGTGTGTATTTTTATTTTGTTTTTCACTTTGTTTGATTCTGTCAGCTTAGCTTTAGTTAGGTGTTGGTGTTGAGGTGAAGTGTTGACTTACAGATAAACAAAAAAAGCTAGGATTACCGAATCCTATCAAGAGTCCTGTGATGGAAAAATTAGTCTGGACCACTCCAACCTATGTCATGCGTGCAGTTTACCGCACATCTCTGTTGCTGTCCTTGGTTTAGTATCTTGGCAGCTGTTGTTTTGCATAGCAAGATTGTTATGATGATTGGCATGAAGCTTCTGCATCTGTTTAAATCTGTGTTCTGAATTACTTGGCCACTTCTGCATTGAAACTTGAGTTGTACGGTTTGACCCCTTTGCATGCAAAAGCTAATTAAAGAATTCATTGATTGAAGCTATAGTGCCAAGTCTTTATTTTAGAAAGCTGTTATATTATTTCAGTCTTATTCGGATATTGCAGTCACCTAGTGGTTAAAATGTGTTATACAGAGGTATTAGATACTTTTTTTTTTCAACAAGTCCTGTACGGAATAAGAACCCTTATTTTTAATTTTAAGTACTTAGAATTTGAAAAAAATAGCAATTAGAATGATGAAGCTGCAAACAAAAAAATATGGCATGACATGATAAAAACAAAGCGAATTTTACCTGGAATTCTGTTTTGTTTCAGTTAGCTTTGCATTGTTAATCATAGTTTTAGTTTAGTTTTATAAAAATCTTAATTTTTATCTTATTTCAGTTAATTGGATAATTTTTTTTAACACTAGTTTCAGTTTTAGTCTTAGTTTTCATTAACTGCCTTCTCTCTGCTTCAGTCCATTGAGATTTTTGGACACTCACTTCACACAGTTCTCTGAAGATCCGCCACAGGATCTCATTCAGGTTCAGGTCTGGACTTTGAGTAAGTGATTCCAGAAACTTGATTATTTTATTCTTCATCATTATGTTGTGGATCTTCTGCTGTATTTGGGATTTTTTTTCCTCACCTGATTTAATTCTAGCCAGTCTTTACCTATCAGAAAGATGTCTTTACATATGTCTCTTGAAGACTCTGGTCTACAGAGGAGTTCATGGTCCACTCAAATACTGATGGGTGTCCAGGTCCAGACCATCATCCTCCACCACTGTGCTTAACAGTGGGTCTAGGGTGTTTCTGTTGGTTTTCTCCAAACATTAAAACCAAATATCTCCACTTCTGTCCAGAGGACATTGTTCCAGAAATCTGCTGGTTTGCTCAGATGTAGTTTTGTGAACCTCAGTTGTGATTCTATGTTCTTCTTTGACAGAAAAAATGTTTTCACCTGGAAACTCTCCCAAACAAAGCATCCTAATTCAGGCTTCCTCTGTTATGGACTTGAACATCTAACATGCTCAGTGAAGTCTGTAGACTCTGAGATGGAGCTGTTGGATTTCGTGGGACATCTGTCACTGGAAGACTGACAATTGTCCTGAATGTTTTTCATTGTTGAAAAATCTTTCTCTCTGCAGAACTTTGAGAAATTGTAGAACATGATTTTACATTTGGGAAGAGTTTATAACCCTCACCAGATAGATGTGCAGAAATCTGGTCTCTCTTTTCTAAGACCATTTCTGATGTCTTTCCCTCTTGGCACGGGCAAACCGGGCAGCTGCCTGGGGCAGCATTTATTCATGACACATGAGGGGCGGCACAAGCACTGAAAAAAAAAAATCTGCGGTTTTCTATTATCTATCACAGGGGTGTCCAGTCCTGGTCCTCGAAAGCTACTGTCCTACATGTTTTAGATGTTTCCCTGCTTCTTCACACCATGACATAAATGACTGTGACATTAACAGAGTTGTTCAAACCTTGATGACAACCTGTTAATGACCATTAATTAGAATCAGGTGTGTTGGAGCAGGTTTAATTAAATGATTTCTATAATTAAAAAATATGTTTCCCTTTCACTTATATTAGTATAATAAAAAAGCAGTGCATGTTTGTGCAAAATTTTGTTTTGTTTTGTTTTCTGCATGGGGTGGGGGATCGGTAGGGGTTTCGCCCGGGGAGTAATCCAATGTAGGACCGCCACTGCCTCTTGGCGTTGTATTAACACACACCTGAGTGCTCAAGACCAGCAAACAGCCTAAACACCTGCTTTTATAAAGGTATGCACACTGATAATGACTAACAGATTTTTTTTTTTGTTTAACAAGTAATTTAATGCATGAGTAATAAAAGCAGAATGATCTGTGACTTTAATGAGGGACATCTAAGTTGATCAAAAATATAGCAATCACAAAAATATGATTAAAAGTTCATAAAAACCTTCTATCCACCCACCCAGGTCATTAGATCTCCTCTTAAAAGCCTGCCGTGCAGCATTAAATGACCTGACTAAAGCAGCAGTTTCTGAACAAGACGACAGAATCCATTCAAGAAAAACTACGGTTGGTGAATAATGTAACAGCTTTAATTATTAAATTATGTGTCCTGGTTTTGGAGGTTTCTGAAAGCCCATGTCCTCATGTGGCTAAAGTTGCCTGAAGTTAGAATGACTCAAAGCTTAGATGTTTGTACTGCAGATCTCATACGTCTCATATGACTTTGAGCATCTTTATTTCATCTGGTGATATTTGTACAGACTAACAGGCTAAATCCATCTGGATTACCTATATAAGGTGGAAGAAGAAATTTACAGTCTGGATCCAGACATGCAGTTCCTCTACTGACCACTAGGATCTGGATCCAGACCTGCAGTCAGCTCAGGCAGCCAAACTAAAATAGTTTACATGTGGTAACTGAGTAAAGTTGGGCATGTTCCAGACAGGTTCTCAAGCCCATGCTTCTCATTTTGGGCTTGAGTAGAATTACTTCCTACTGAGTTGGGAGCTCCTCAGAACTGGATCAGGGAATTGGTCATGAGGAACTGACCAATTCCACTGACCAGTTCACACTGAACTTATGAGTGAACAGAAGATGCATTATTCTCCAAATAAGTCCTGGATACCCAAACACACAAATATTCAAACACGGCTGCCTTACAAGGCACCAGTTGTTTTCTTGCCTTCAGCCGTGGATGGTAAATTGGCATTCGGGTTACATTGTGACCGTATTGGTTTTTTTAAGTAAAGTGTTACACCCATGCTAATTCAAGTGAGAGCGTTCAAGTTTCCAGACAGCATTGTAAAATAACTGTGCTGCGTTGGCCTTCAGTTTCTCTTGGCCACTGATGCAGTCAAGCATGTTATGGGGTGTCTGGGGCTGCTTGTGTTTTAACACCGTCTCCAAACATGCTTGAAAGTCAACATCAAAGTGTCTTCTATAGCAACAGAGTCAGTCGTCACCAGGCTCATTAAAATACTGAGAAAAAGCTGAGCTGCCAGGCAGCTTTGTAGAGGTCTCATATTTGTTTAGCTACGACCTTACTACCCTCTCTGCCAAAACAAACTCTCAAAGGTCTTTTTTTTTTTTTAACCTCATTCTGGAATTTCACTTGCAAAGAAGTACTGGGAAGGTTGTCCACTCATCCATTAACTTACACTTATCTGGGTTCAGTTTGCAGAAAGGCAGAGAGTCCCAGACCTCCCTGGCCCCAGTTACCTCCTCCAGCCCTTGTTAACCCAACCGAGGCATTCCCAATCCTAGAGAGACCACAGACACAATCAGAAGAACTGGAGAAATTTCCTGTGATGTCACCCACAGGTTTTTTAATGCTTGTTTTTCCTCATCCATGTTGTAAATGGGCTGAACGAACAGAGCTGGAAGCTGGCTGGAAAGCTCCCACTTTACATCAATCACAATTAGTTATTTTTCCTTGGGTGACTTATCTTATTCTAATCCATGATGCTAATTGCTATTACTTACAAATCAAATCTGTCCAAATATTCTCATTTCAAGTGATGCTGCTGAAATGACATCTGAAACGTGGATTAGCAGTGCTTCATTGGGACTTCTTGGCTGGCCTTGTGGGAGGTTGGACCTGTTGTAGTTGACCAAGTCTACCAGCAGACGTCTGCGTCGGAGGGTCCCGAAAGACTTAGCCCTTGGTTCCTGCTCCTTCAGCTGATCCTTCAGGATGTGCATGTTGAGCTGTCAGAGAGTATTTTCAGGAGAACCTCCCTTATAAAAACTGTAATTTTATGGTGAAATCAGAAATGACACTTGTTTCTAGCCAGCGCTCAGTTAACACAAACTGCCTTGTCTTAACTAAGCTTTTCCTCAGATCCTCTAACTATACATAAATGTATGGCTTTTTACAATTTTACCTGATAAGGTAAATAAAAATCCCCCTATACAGTTTTTCATGCGTGTGAAATCTAACTAAGGAGACTAAAACTGTTTTCATGTGAGACTGCAAATATGTTTAATTCTGCTGTAAAGCTGAACATTTTAACATGGAGATCAGTGGAGATTAACTCACTGCCCAATCCAGACCCTTGTGCACAATAGAGGAACAGCAAGGTTCATTATTTGGTTTTCAGGTGCAGGTTAGTGAATTTGCACTTGGTCAAGAGCAGGGGTGTCCAAAGTCGGTCCTCGAGGGCAGGTGTCCTGCAGGTTTTAGATGTTTCCCTGCTTCTTCACGCCACAATACAAATGACTGTGTCAATAACAGAGTTGTGCAGCCCTTGATGTCAAGCTGGTGATGGTCTTTAATTAAAATCAGGTGTGTTGCTTCAAGGATACATCCAAAACATGCAGGATTGCACCCCTTGAGGACTGGAGTTTGAGACCCCTGCTCCAGAGTGTCCTGGGCCTTCTTCAGGGCCTCCTGCTGGTTGGACATGTCCAGAGCACATCCTAACCAGGTGAGCCCCCATAGCTGGTTCTTTCAGATGTGAAGAAGCAATAACTCTACTCAGATTCTCCTGGGTAACTAAACTGGTCCTCCTATTGCTAAAAGAGAGTTCATCCATCCTGAAGAAGAAACTCATATCAGCCCCTTGTATTCTCCAACTCCATCTTTCAGTCACAGCTGGTGGTTATGGGCAAGAGTAGGAATGTAGATCCAGATTCAACAGAGATCCAACAGATAATCTTGTGTTTTGACTCACCTCTCTCTTCAACACAACAGATCAGTAGAATCCATATTACTGCAGATGCTGCAGTGATCTATTTCACACTAAGTTTTAAACTGCTTTCATGAGAGCTTGACTTCATGCCACGACAACACCAACTTCACCATATCATTTGGAAAAAGCAGATGCAATGGACCACCAATAGGCTCCCTCTGCTCCTTAGCTGCACAGAGAAATTCTGTCCATAGTAGTTAAGAGCAGACCTGGTGAAAGACATTAGTCCCACTCCCACCTGAAACAAAGCTGGTTTGTTTCTGCCAAAGCTTTACCATGAAGAGTTTATTAATACATGCCAGGTGCCATGATGCAGATGCTTGGGTGTCAACAGTTTGAAACATGATCATCTAATATCATTATTTTCATGATGAGGAATAAAACTTATGTTGATAATAAATGCAACTGCCAGGTTGATGGTCATTAAGTCTCAATGACATCAACTACAAACTCAAGACCTCCAGCAACAGCCAGCGCTCATTAGTCGGCCATCTTTCCTCCAACCTTGATGTGCTTGTTTTATGTTAATGGTACTTGGAGCACTAATACAGAGTGTGATTGGATTATTAGCCACAATTAAGGACGAGTCAGTAAATGACTTGCAATGAGGCATTAACAATCAGAGGAGAGCAGATGGTCTCATGAGCCAGCATGGAGAATATTCACCTTGAGTACTTGGATAAAGAGGACAAAGCTCCACACATGATGACCTGGACAACATACTGGTCAGGAGATGCAATCCAGACCCTTTCTACAACAAGGGTGCCCAAAGTTGGTTCTCGAGGGCTGGTGTCCTGCAGGTTTTAGATGTTTCCCTGCTTCTTCACACCATGATACAAGTGGCTGTGTCATTGACAGAGTTGTTCAGACCTTGATGACAACCTGTTAGTGACCATTAACCATAATCAGGTGTGCTGAAGTAGGGAAACATCTAAAGCCTGCAGGACTCTGGCCCTTGAGGACTGACTTTGGGCATCCCTGATCTAAAACCTGCAAGACAACTCCCCTTGAGGCCTGAGTTTGGGTACCCCTGGTCTACAAGGAGACAGTGAGACCTTCAGTGTCAATAGACAGTGGCTAAATGGTGATCCTACCCGTGTTTGTCCCCACACACTCTGAGTAGGATCTACTACTCCGTAGGGTGAGTATTCAGAAAATCTCCCACAGAACAATGGAGCTTCAACTGAGCACCATTATCAACTGCAGTGGGTAGTTGTTTTGGTGAGTTAGCCATCCTTCCCAACAGAGAACGGGTCTTGGTGTAGCCCAGTCAGCAGCAGAAGAGGCAACCAACAACAATATATCCAGGCTGACTAACTTCTTCTACTTTGTCAAAGCTTCAGCCTTGAAAACCAGATATACCCTCTTTGGTGACACCCAAAATCCACCAAAACTGTGTGAGGTCCTCAAGGACAAACCCACACTGGAACAACACTTAAACTGACTGACAGCTGCATTTCAAGCCTTTCAAAGAGCTTTAATCCAAAAACTTGTCTCTAACATGAACAAATGATGCCATCCGCCTGGAGAAAGATGAATGCAGCTACGACAACACTACCTGCTGATGATGCGCTTTTAAACTCCGCCTGCTGCCTCTAAAGAGAAACGATTTACTTCCAAAAAATATGCACTTCACGTCACAAAACACAAGCACAGCTAATTAAATCCTTTAAACTTGTCCAGAGTTATCTCTCTCTGACAGTTGGAGCCACTGAATTTGTAGAGAGTAGCTTGGAATTTCAGATTTTTGCAGTCTGACTGAAAATGTTGTCGACACACAGTTTTAATTTAATCTTCCTGGAGAACAAGGTGGTGGATGAAGAAGAGGCAGTGATATTTGAAAATGTTGCATCCACAATTATCTGTCTGAGTATATTAAATGTAAATCTTGAGTTTTGTGAAGTAGCTCTTGTGGCTCTTAAACTCACAATGGAGGGCAATATTTTAAATATGACTTATTTTGTATTTTATTTTTCTTAGCAACTACCATGAAGCATATTTGCATACAAAAATTACCAACCCTCTATTAACACTGCATCTTCGTATAATTCAATGCTACAAATATAATAAAAATGAGAAAAGAAGAAAAATGATGTGGACAATCCTGGGTACCTCTTAACTACCTCAAAAGGATTTAAGAGCTACAGCCAAGTGCTTCTAATCATAAGTCCTTGATGAACTGATCATCAGCAGATGTGAAGAACTCTTAAAAACATATGTTCAGGGAGCTCTGGAGCATTCTAGTCAGTGTTAACATATTATCAAGCGTGAAATACATCAGCAAAGATACTAGGGAAGAAACCATTGTTGCACATCAATCTGGAAATGGTCATATGTGCTTCAGCTCTTTTGTGCATGGTAGCTATCAGCTAGCCTATTTCAGAATCAGAGGAAACCTGGGATATGTTTCCTCCCACTGGACAGAGCTAAGCTACCTGGACTAGGCCTTCCAAGCATTTCAGGACATTTTCCAACTTAGGTAATCAAAACAAAAGCTAGCAACAACGAAACAGAGTGCTGCCAGAGCTGAAACAAAAAGTAGTGGAGGTCCGCTCAGACCGGGGTGCTCAATTCTGGTCCTTGAGAGCTACTGTCCTGCATGTTTTAGATGTCTCCCTGCTCCAACACACCTGATTCTAATTAATGGTCATTAACAGGGTGTCATCAAGGTCTGAACACCTCTGTTAATGTCACAGCCATTTATGTCATGGTGTGAAGAAGCAGGGAAACATCTAAAACATGCAGGACAGTAGCTCTCGAGGACGAGGATTGAGCACCCCTGGCTCAGACCCACAGCTGGCATGATTTCCAACTCATGGACTTTTACTAGCTTTCCTTATGTCTCAAACCTCAAGTAGGACTGAAAAACTTTTTGATTTTTAATCCATCCATGCATTATTTACACCAGGGCTAGATAATCCTGGTCTTTGAGAGATAGTGTCCCACATTTTTTAGGTGTTTCCCTACTTCAGCACACCTGAATGTAAGGCTCACATTAATGATTGTTAACGTGTTGTCATCAAGGTTTGAGCAAGTCTATCTATGACAGTCAATTGTGTCATGATGTGAAGAAGCAGGGAAACATTTAAAACATTTAAATGATAATGAATTTTCAAGTTATTTAATTATCAAATCTGCATGGTTGCTTTTATTGATGCAGATTTAAACAGATTATTTTAAGTATTTTACTGCTTCCTGAGGCAACACAACATGAACCAACTTCTGCAATGCCAATCCCTGTCAAAGTTAAATATAGCAATGTTTACTCAAAATAATTCATTCCAAATATGAAGGTTTTTTTAAATACAGACAAGTCCAATGTAGTACATTTAAACTCTAATCAGTCTATTTTTTTTAGGTTCATATACAGTTTTTCATAACAAAACCTAGAAAAGGAACTTTCTGAAGACAGCACCAAACTGGGATTTTGTAAAACGTACCTGAAAACCCTTCTATGAAAAATGTCTCTTAAATTTCTCTGACTTTATACAGAACATTTTTTGTATCAGTGTTACCTTTGATATAGATGGAAAAAATATGTAACCAGAGTGTTTGAGAACACTAGTGGTCTAGAATGGCTTGAGATACTTTAAGAGTCTCCATCAAATACCTGGGGCTTTCTTGGAGTTCCATAGCTAAACACAGTCACAATATGATCAATACAGTTAGTGGTAAAATGAATCCAGCTCTTTTCTTTGTTGACAGGCTGGAATGAGGGCGTGTTTGATTAACTGGGCTGAGGTTCCCTCATGACCTGTCAGGAATGGGCTCTGCTCGAACCTGACAGGGACAGACAGGAGATCCATTTTGAAGTGACCACCACAGGGCGATGATCGCTGATGGCTTGGACCAGAACTAGAACACTGGTTGTTTATATTTGCTAGTTTTTGATACCCCACCCCAGCAGAACCAAGTGTGGGCGAGCTGAGGTTTCACTGGTGGAATTTAAACATGTCCGCCTGGAAGAGTAGATGCCCTCACCACTATAGCAGCCAATTAGGATCAAGTATCGGCCTGTTGACAAGTAAATGGTGGAATGTGCAAGTGTTTGGTCAGACAAAGGAAAGGAGGTAGTGTTGCTGGTGACAGGCTCCGTCAGTGACATGAAGGACAGACACCAGATGGAAACCTTCACCTCTGTCCAGCCTGAGCAGATAATGTAGACAAAACTAGCTTTCACAAGGTTGTTTCCTTTTTTGTTTCTTTCTTTGTGGCATGCAGTCATTTAATCCAGACAAATGCTGCTGAACAAGTTGGAGTAAGATCGTACCCAGAGGAACCATTTGAGTTGCTTCATCCAGTTCAGTGTTTCTCAATTCCAGTCCTCGTGGGCCTCTGTCCTGCATGTTTTAGATGTTGCCCTGCTTCTTCACACAATGACACAAGTGGTTGTGTCATTGACAGACTTGTTCAGACCTGGATGACAACCTGTTAATGACCATTAATGAGAGTCAAGTGTGCTGAAGCAGGGCAACATCTAAAATCTGCAGGACAGAGGCCCACGAGGACTGGAATTGAGAAACACTGATCTAGTTTGAATATCTCCTGTACCCCTCCCTGGGGAGGTGTTTCAGAGATGCCCAACCAGCAGGAGACCTCAACACAGACCAAGGTCATACTGCAGGGGTGTCCAATCCTGGTCCTTGAGAGCTACTGTCCTGCATGTTTTAGATGTTTCCCTTATTCTTCACACCATGGCATAAATGACTGTGACATTAACAGAGTTGTTCAGACCTTAATGACACCCTGTTAATGACCATTGATTAGAATCAGGTGTGTGAGCAGGAAAACATCTAAAACATGCAGGACAGTAGCTCTCGAGGACCAGGATTGTTTTAGATGTTACCCTGCTCCAACACACCTGATTCTACTTCATGGTCATTGATAGGGTGTCATCAAGGTCTGAACAACTCTGTTAATGACACAGCCTTTCTTTTTCATTGGTACATCCTCCTTGAAATTAAAGTGGGATCTAGAGGTATCAGCAGTATCAGATACATCTTTATATGAAAGAGGGAAACAACCAGGATGGCTGACCAGGGTTGATAGAAGATGTTGGAGGTGAAGAAATCAAACAGTGTTAGTGTTTGGTCTTGTTTCTGCTGGCAATGTACTAAAAAGTGACAACAGCATAAAAGAAGTCAAAATTTGGAAATATAGAGAAAATGTTTATAATTAATGTAGATTAATCCCAGCTGGATGTTTTAGACATCCTCTGAGTGAAAACCTTATCCATGGTGACACGCAGCCCTGAAGAATGCAGACATGAATGGGCGCGCTCATTCCACACATTTTAATTTAGTCATTTGCACGTCATTAACAAGGCTGTTTGATTATGTGAAGAGCAGCAGGCCGGTGCGCTGCTCTTTTGTGTTTCCTCACATTTGCTGCTGTATCTTTTAATGAGATCAGACTTCATTAAAAAAGTACCTCTCTGAACCTTTCCCAGGTCTTCCAATGCTTCAATTAGCCTGAGCAAGGATGGTGGGCAGGTGTCCCTAAACAGGAAGATAAGAGAAACAACAGAAGTGAGTAGACAATCCTGATTATGAAGAACATGTTCATAAATCTGTGTTTTTACTCTTACAGCTGGTCTCTTGCAGAGCTGGTCTCTATATCACCAGCTCATACAGATGTTAAAACTTTTCAATGGACTCTACTCTCTCTTGGTCATTGAGTAAAGACTCTGCCAGAGAAGTTGTCACGGCAATGACACAAGGAAATCATCTGCTATGTCATTATGGATCAGGAGTTTAGAGACTTCACACATGAACACTATTTACAGTAGGACTGACCAGTGTTGAGTAGTTATTTTAAAATTCATGGTAACCATATTAAGTAAGAGTTATTAAAATTACCACACCTGCTCAGTTTGAGCTCTTTCAGCAGGACAAAACAACAAGCTCTAGTCTGACATTTTCCCATTTTATCTGCTGCTCTCAGCATCAGCAAGGGTTTTTCTCAGCTGTTAATGATGGGAGTGTGATATGATTGAAGCAAACAATTAACTACATAATAAGTTGGGCCTCATAAAATATGTTTACAACAACCAATTTGTTAATCTGATTCTACAGATTCCACTATTTTCATGCAAAATGGAAATGTTTTTGTTTCATTAAACTATTAGCACACAGACATTTTAAAATACATTGCTCCTCTATGAAATCTTTTGAGGTATTTTGACTGTCAGGCTTGTTAAAGTCTTTTTTCTACTACTGGAGACATAAACATAATTTTTCCTCTAGCACACATAAGTATTTTCTATAGTTTTGTCCTTTGTACCAGCATGGTGGTGTAGTGATTAGTACTGCTGTCTTACCACAAAACGGATCCTGGTTTAATTCTCTACGGGGGTCTTTCTGTGAGGAGTTTCTGCTGTCATTCCTTACATTGGTCCAAAAACATGCATGTTTAATTATAAGTAGCTTTGGATAAGTGTCTCCTAAATATACTATACTTTATCACAGAAATATTCTTAAATGAACTGAATTACCTTCATCTGTTTGATGTCTTGTACAAACTGAACCATCATAAATGTGATGTCTCTGTGACATTACCCACAGATATGAATAGTGTTTGGAATCAGCTGGGACATGCCCACAACAGTTCAGTTACCACAAGTTAGTAGTTTTACCATAGCAAATTAATGTTACTTTACATTTGTTCTGTAAAGTCTGATAAAATCTGTTGCAACATCATCACTTCAAGTGTTGCTAGTAAAAAATGCCCGAAACAAGTTCTACAAGAGCTGAGGGAGGACTGGTGGAGCTCTGGTGGAACCAGGAGTGGCTCTGCTCATTGCTCATGGGCTGTGCCCCATAGCCTGGCTTGTTCAGCCCAGACCTGCCGAGGTCTATGAGTGGGAGCCTGACTGACAGCGGGTCCTATCAGGGTTCTACTCATTCTTGTTTCTGTTATGACAGAACTCCTTTTAGATGTTGTCTCATGGTCCAGTTAATCAACTTGGAAGTTCTTGAAATGATATGGGGGGTCTTTGTAGCCTAGCAACAACTGATCTGATTATATCTCATGGAACATTGAGACAGGAGCTCACAGCCAACAGTTAAGGGTAACTCCATGGCCTGGTCAAAGATAACCCTTGTCCACAACTGAGAACCAATTTTGCCTTGTGAGATCCTAAAACTCCTGAAATTGTTCAGGAGTGCAAACCCCTCCACCACAATGAGGTCTTTGACAAAATTATACTGAGATGGTTTGGACATGTAGACTTCAGGGTCATCCAGCTGTCAGAGATGATTCTGGTCAGTCAAAATGATGTTTATTTCATAAATGCTTCCTTCCAGGACATCAAATATAACCCTCCTGAAGCAGATGGAGCATTAGACTTTCTGACTGTGAAAATTCTTTACTTTTTTTTTTTTTTAAAAGTCTCGTAATGGTGACTGAAAGCTCTGAAAGCTCACTCCAAACAACACCAAGTGCAATTATGGTTAGATGCCTCACTCCTACTTCTGTGAGTTCATCCATGAATTTTTCCAACTGGTCTTTATCAAATATTAATATTTCTTTGAGTGCAGAGTGAATG
Organism: Zenarchopterus dispar; assembly: GCA_028564865.1. Taxonomy (NCBI): domain Eukaryota; kingdom Metazoa; phylum Chordata; class Actinopteri; order Beloniformes; family Zenarchopteridae; genus Zenarchopterus; species Zenarchopterus dispar. The sequence continues at coordinate 15,786 of JAOWBL010001521.1, read as the reverse complement.
TGGAGTCTAAAAAAAAGGCCAACAGGACGGAGGAGAAATGAACACACTAATCAAAAGACCTCTGGGTCAGTGCAAATATCTTGGAGGGAATGAGAATTTCATCTTGAGGCATTTTATAAAGCTTTCCTCGAACAAACTATAAAAAACATCTACTGCAAGGCATCATGGGAAATATGGAGTTGAAAAAAAGAAGCTGGGGAGACAGTTGTGAGTCAAGCTTGTCCTGTCATCATTCCTGTAATCATTACTATTTCATTTTCTGTAATAGGATGTTGAAATTTCCTGGTGGTCAGTAAAAACCTAAACATCTGGAGACAAATTCAAATTTATGAAACTCTGAGAAGCCCAGAGTCTGGATAGAGTTAAAAACAAACAAAGTTCAGCATGTGCGGGTGCTAGAACACGCTGATAGAAACATACACGTTATATTTGAAAGGCACCAATATATTTAGTGGCATTTAATCAAACAAATCACTTTTATAACTAAGTTCCCGAAAAAAAACATCAATGACACAGCTATGACTAAATGTTCCAAAAGTCCATCTAAATCAGGGGTGTCCAAAGTCTGTTCTCGAGGGCTGGTGTCCTGCATGTTTTAGATGTCCCTGCTTCATCACACCCTGATACAAGTGGCTGTGTCATAAGAAGAGTTATTCAGACCTGGATAACAACCTGTTAATGATCTTTAATTAAAAACAGGTGTGTTGGTGGAAGGAAACATCTCAAATATGCAGGACACCGACTCTCAAGGCCTGGAGTTTGATACCCCTGATCTAAAACCTGCAGGACTCCGGCCCTCAAGGACCGACCTTAGACACCCCTGCCTTAAACTGAGCAAATGGTTCTGATTAGGTATATATTTTTCTTCTTATTGTGTTTCTGTTTGAAATAACTGTAAAAACAAAACATGCAAAAGCATCCAGGTCACTAACACATTTGTTCAAATGTTCACCCACATTTACATCCAATCTAATTAACCTTCCTCGGGGCTCCTGCTGTTTTTTTTTCCCCTTGCAATACTCTTTAAACACACTTGCGCACGCGCACACACACACACACAGCTCAATGTGTTTTCTTGTGTTATCGGAGGAGAGACTGCTGGAAGCCTCTGACTTTGTACGTTGTATACAAACACAGGATGGGTTATATCCCGAAGCATCTTGCCAACTCCAGGGCTTCATTCAATAGCAATTCAACACCAGCTGCACATCTGTACACAGCAGGATGGACAGATAAGGCGTTCTGAGCCCATCAGATATGGAAATGTTGCTGAGAGACAACACAGCAGGAGAAAGACAAGTTGGAGAAAGAAATGGTAAAACATCTCTAAAAAATCCTGAAACATCTCTGGAACTGGGAACATCTCTCTTCATGTGTCTATCATATAGAAGTCACTGAACACACAGGATGTGCATGACATTTGCTAGAGAGCAAATTGATACACTGTAATGCAGGGGTGTCCACAGTCAGTCCTCGAGGGCCGAGGTCCTGGAGGTTTTAGATCAGGGGTGCTCAATCCTGGTCCTTGAGAGCTACTTTCCTGCATGTTTTAGATCACAGGTGTCGAACTCCAGGCCTCGAGGGCCGGTGTCCTGCATGTTTTAGATGTTGCCCTGTTTCTTAACACCATAACATAAATGTGTCCTTGACAGAATTGCTCCGATGTTGATGACAACCTTTTAATGACAATTAATTAGAATCAGGTGTGTAGGTGCAAGGAAACATCTAAAACCTTCTGGACACCAGCCCTCGAGGACCAGAGTTTGACACCTGTGTTTTAGATGTTTCCTTGCTTCAACACACCTGATTCTTATTAATGGTCATTAACAGGTTATCATCAAGGTCTGCACAAGTCTGTCAATGACACAGCCACTTGTATCATGGTGTGAAGAAGCACACAACATCTAAAACCTGCAGGACTCCGGCCCTCGACGACCGACTTTGGGCACCCCTGCTGTAATGTTACAGAGAAAATGTTTTGTTTTCCAAGGAAACGACAGTTAAAATGTTCAGAATGAATATTCAGCTGTACGTACAGTGGAAAGAGGGCAGTCTACCAATATCAAAACATCATCCCAATAGTGAGGCTTGATGAAGGGAGCATCATGACTTGGAACTGAACTTTCAGTTTCCATGTGATTACCTATAAATTAATTCCCAAGTTCACCAAAACCTCTTCCAGGACAAAGATGAGGTTTAGCAGAAGTTAGGTGGTGCAGAAGGACAATGACCTTAAACATAGAGTAAATCCAGCACAGGTAGCTTTGGATCAAGAAAATCTGCTTTCTAGAATGGTACAGTGAGAGCCAAGACCTTCACACACCAGACAACTTACAATTGTATTTAAGCTGAAGATGTTCTGGAGAGAACAATGTTCCAGACCTCCTTCTGAATATTGAGCAGCTCTGACCCTGAAATCCTGGACGATTGCATCGTTCACGATGCCACGGCTGTTCATTTGAAATCAAACCACTTCAGCTGGTTGAACATTTCAAAGACTGTTTCCTTCTGTTACCCAACTGAAATGTTAGCAGCTGGAACATAGCATTCATGGTCAAATCACAGCACTTTGCATAGTAGTTTGCATTTAAGAAAAGAGAAAGGAACAAGAGTAAAACCAGTAGTTCTTGCAAATTCCCACAGACTAAAGGTCTTTTTTTTTTTGTTAATTTTGCATTATTTAGCTTTCAGTAAACCATAACAATGAAAATCATCACTGACTTTTTTACAGCAAGACCTCCTTGTTCTTTTTTATGGCAGGGATTTACTGTGATGTCAGGTGTCTTTGCTATATACACCACCTCTGTGGGCCAGATTACTGAGTCATAAGGCTTCCTATGTCACTGCTATGCAGATAAACAACTCTACCTGTCGTTCCCGCCAGACAGCTAACCAAACTCTGCAGGAACCTTAGCTCCCTCTCTGACTTGCCTGAATGGATGAAGGATCACCACCTTTTTACATAACCCACTTTAGACTGAAGTTCTGGTTATCCCTGCTCATCATTCGTTCAGCCTTGATATCAAACTCAAATATTGGCTCTACTATTGTTGCTCCCGTGAAGGTTACAAAGAACCTGGGTGTTATATTTAATTGTCAGTTATCTTTTTCTGATCATGTTTCCCTAGTTGTACCAACAGCAGTCAATTCAGATGTGGTTAGTTAGTGTTCTAGTTTTTCACCTCAGAGAGGTCCTAAAATGATCCAAGATAGATCCAAGGTCTCTGGACTGGAGCTACCAGATAGAAGCTGTTGAGGCACTCCAACTAGTGTCTTCTAGTCACTGGTTCCCTCTGAAGTTTCCCTCTGGATAGATGGTCCACATCTTCTCAGTTTTATCTGATAAAGTGAAGGATTGGAGGTGTTGGGACAAAAACGATTTCAAACGTTTTGAAAACTTTCAGATAAGACGCTCAGCTCATTAGTTTGGAGCCAGGATAGCTACCTAGTGGGCTACTGTTGGTGAGCAGAACTGGTGGTATGGGATGTTTTTGTTGTTGTACCCATCCTAATTTTTAATTATTTCAGCAGTTATCTCCTTCTCACCAAGCTTCTTACTGATGGTCTTGGTACCCCTTCCAGCCTTGTACAGTCCACAATCTCATCTCTAATGTCTTTGGAATGTTATTTGGTCTAGTCTTGTTAATGGTGGTGACATAGGTTGAGGTTATTGGCACTTTCGTAAAGGGATGGGACTAATCTGCGTGCCTCGTGGCCACACAATAGATTGTGTGCAGAAAAACAGAAAACAGGCCAGCAAGAGAACGGGAGCACCCAGAGGCATGAATCATCCCCACTGACAGCCAGTTAAAGGTCTGAAACATGCAATAACTCAACTCTTACTGGGAATCTGTCACCGCAGATTCAATGCTGACTTTCACACGTGTGTGTGTGTGTGTGTGTGTGTGTGTGTGTGTGTGTGTGTGTGTGTGTGTGTGTGTGTTAGAGAAAGAGTGATGCTGAAGCCTGCCACTTAGACGAAGGGCATCTCTGTGGAAAGATGGATGGGAAGACATGGTCTGGAGAAGACGTCTTTGTCAAAACACAATCCCATCTCCAAACAAGATTGGACACTGAATGTTAGTAAAAATGGAATGCAATGATTCTAAAATTTCACAAAACCACTTTTTATTCACAATACAACAAACAAAATGTATCAAATTTTTAAACTATGGAAATTTTTATTTCAAGAGAGAAAGTGTCATTTTGTATTTGATGGCAGCGTCACCTCTCAAACAAAGTGGGATATGTCAATGTTTACTGAGGTGCAGCATCGTCTCCTCTTTTTCCACCAAAGCCACTTATTACAAGTTAGCTTTTTCTACTTAGCCCATGCTAACCTTTGTTGCTAGCAAACATCAGCTTTTATTCTTTCTGATAAATTTGTCCATCTGTCCTCATTTCAGATGTCTTTACTGAAATGACATCTGAAAGAGTAGACTTAGTTTCTTGTAGCTCTTCAGGCTCACCAAGAGCATGATGACATTATTACCTTTAAAATAGAACAATTGTGTTCTGCCAAGTCTTTGACAACTCAGGATGTAAAGTTTACTTAAAATTGGTAATGGTCAAATAGTTGTGACAGCTAACTGTTAACACCATAGACCAAATTGCTGATACTGCTGGAGGAGATTTGAGGGGTGAAACAGAGGAAGACAAAAAAAAAAGATAAAAATAAAGATCCACAACCTTCAAATGGGAGTCAGATGAAAACAGAATTCCCTGATAGACACATGAATGTCACCTGACTCCAGTGAATGTGGTTGACACTGTCCTTGAACTTGTCAGCACACACTCCTCAGCTTAGTCTGAATCTGTCAGGAAAAGCTGAGAATTCTTGATCCTGTCACTGATACAACAGGCACTGACCCAGAGTGCAGCAGTCAGCAGCTGATTTCTGGCCAGTTTCATGTTTGTGTGTCCAAATGATCCCTCACAAACAGCAGTCCATCAAGTAAAAGGTTTCTGAAAGCTTTTGTGTCAGAGTCAGAGGTCAGGGTGTTTTAGTTACACCTTGGAGCGACAGTGCCATCTCTGAGGTTGAACCTGAGGGGAAAGGGCTCCTTTTTTCAGTCGTTTAATAATTATTATCATGTGCTGCTTTTATGTCAGTGGTTGAAGGTGAACCGGAGCAGACCCTGATTTTCCCTTCTACTTCCTCCTAGTCCTCCAGAGAGGTTTCAGGGCTTTCCAGGGTCAGATGTTTCTTCTCCATATGAGCTAAAAGCCATTAGGATTAGATGACTGAATTCTCTCCAGGCTCTATTCAGTGTAAATGAGCAGCTGGTGGGAAGGTACCACTAGGTCTCTCTCATGGACCTACAGGAAAAAAAAGTAATTTCTGCTGCCACCATGCTCACGTTCGAGCTTCTGCTCAGAGTATCAGTAAATGTTAGCATTTCCTGAACACAAAGACAACCAAAGCTTTAGTCCTAACCACAGACTTCAATCTGATCATGGCGGGACAGAGGAGTCCAAGGACCTCTCAATGGGTACCTCTCTTGGGTACCTCTCTAAGGTACCCAAGAACCCCCAGTCATGACTCCTCCAGTACCATGCTTGACAGTGGGTATGAAGTGTTTCTGCTGAAATGCTGTGTTTGGTTTTCTCCAAACATGGTTCTGGACATGATGACCAAACATCTCCATTTTGGTCTAATCTATTCATAGGACATTGTTCCAGAAGTCAGTTCATTTGTTCAGATACAGGTTTGTGAACTTCAGTCGTGCTTCCATGTTCTTGTTAGACAGAAGAGGTGTTCTCCTGGAAATGCTTCCAAACCATCCATCCTGGTTCCTGAGTTGCAAATAAAGATGTAACAGAGCAATCATTCTTGTGGCACTGTTAATTGGCCTAACATCCATTATAAATGAATCTTTGTAGCCACTCCTAGCCACCTAGCATCAGGATTCAGCTAGGGTTTAGCTAGAAGAGAAGGACAGCAAGAAGCTGTAGTTGAACACAGCTGCATCAAGCTTCTTACCATGTCATTCACACTGGAGACTGACCATAAGTCTGTTTGTGATTGTTTAAACCTGGTTCATTGCTATACATATTCCAATGATAGCTATAATGGTCAGCGGTCTTCATCCTAAGTGACAGTCAGCTGCTTCAAGACCCGCCTCAAATAACCTCAGTCTTCTGGTCAGCAGGTCACAACCAGCTGACACTAGAGCTCTGATCATCCTTGTTTTGGATTCAACAGTCCTCATTTCAGTAGCAACTGAAATGAGAACTTTTGAAGAGATTTGAACAGATTGAATGTAAGATAACCTTAGTCGGCATCATAGGGTCACATGAGAAAAGCTGAGCTAAAGCAGCTAGCTTGCAGTAACTGAGGTAAAGTTAGTGTTCTCCACATGATCACCAGTCTTGGTTGTTACACCCATTTACTCATGTTTGGATTAAGTGGGGTTGGGTGGACTCAGCTCCTGCCAAGGGGGTTTCCCCCAGAGGTACAAAAAACTGACCTGAGAACGCGTTATGTCTCAGATTTGTTTTTGTTATTTTTATAAAACAGCCTTTTTTTTTAAAAACTGATCGTCTTTTGACTGTCATTCAAAGCTTCTCGTCCTAAACTACTTTCTTTACTTGAGGAACATTCAGAAATCAGCAACAATGAGGCTCCTACCTGGAAGTGGTAATAGATCACATGAGTTTAAGTTTATTGTCTCTTCACTGGTTGCAAGTTATTTTTAAAAGAAATTAAAAATGTTTTGGCGCTAACATTCAAGTGTTTCCGTGGCCAAGCCCATTAATGAATTTCAAAGCAAATCAAGGCAAGTTTATTTATATGTCACATTTCAGCAACAAGGCAATTCAAGGTGTTTACACAATGAAAACATGAAAAGTACCTGGTAGACTCTATCTCAGGGGTGTCCAATCCTGGTCCTCAAGAGCCACTGTCTTGCAAGTATTAGATGTTTCCCTGCTTCTTCACACCATGACACAAGTGGCTCTTTACATTGACAGACTTGTTCAGACCTGGATGACAACCTGTTAGTGACCATTAATGAGAATCAGGTGTGTTGGAAGAGCATAATATCTAAAACCTACAGGATAGTAGCTCTCACAGACCAGGATTGGACACCCCTGATCTAACCGAAGGGCTGCTGTTCTGTTTCAGCAGACCTGATTCTTATTAATAGTTGTTATCCAGGTCTGACCAAGTCTGTCAATGACACAGCAACAACAGGCTACCAGAAGTCCCTGAAGCTACAGGCTCGGCCTAAAGTATTTGTGGAGAAATAAAATGAGCTTTGTTTGAATAAGAATATTTTACTACTTTGCCATAAAGAACTGAAATTATAACTCAGATAAATGCTGTCGGTGTTAGGATATGATAAGGTTTTCTCACAAATTTGCAAGTTTGTAAAAAAAGAAATTCTAAGTTTAGGGACACAACATTTTTCAAATATTCTATAAAAATGACAATGGAGGTTCATAAATGATTGAATTGGATTGATATTTATAAGTTTATAAAGTCACAATAAATGCTTTATTGCTTAAGTTATGAATTTGTAAAGTTATAAAGTTCTGAGGTTACTCTCACAAATTTCACAAATTCCAAAAATTATGAAAAGAAATTTTTATTGAACATGAGAAAACATCACATGGGAGGATGATACAGGGGGCTTATCCAACGTGGCTATTTCCATCTCACCTCAAAAACTGAAGTAAAGAAGAGTTTATCAATCAACATGGCTTTCAAAAAATCAAGGAGAGATTTAGCTGGTATTTTACTGCAAAAAAGATTATAGATGTCCTTAAAGGAAAAAACAAGAATTGATGGATTTTGTTGTGGCTGCAGAGCGGAGGCTGAAGACCTGGAAGACTGCAATGAAGCTGAATCTGACCACCAGAGGAGCAGTGTCATGACCAAAGTCAGCAGGAAGACAGCAGATCTCAATTAAATGGTGTGTGTTTCTCAGTCAAATGTCATGGACTGGCATTCCTGTTGTATTTAAGTATTTTGTGACTGTTTGTCAATGGTCAGCTGACAAGCTAGAAACATTCAGCCAAGATGGTTACCTATGTACTGTATGTACGTCCTCGACCAGACGACATGAAGCCATAAAAATGGAAATGTTCCTTGAACTCAGTCATAAGGAGATCATGGAGAAATTTGAAATTGTGTTGCTGATTGAAACTGAAGGTGGACCTAATAAACAATGGCAGGTTAAACTCTGATAGACCTGCACACTGGGGTCGAATGATGGACCAAAGACAAACTGAACAAGTGTGAAATACATTGAGGAGGATTTATTGAACTGAAAGAGAGAAAATGATCAAAAACCAAAAAAGGGAGCTTGTGTTGTTCTGGTTATCTGTTGCAGCAGATCTGTGGTGTGCAGGTGTGAGGAAAGCTACAGACAGGTGGGAGCTGCATTCACATCACTATTAATGGTGTAATTTTCATCAGGGTATTTGTCAGTTTTGGGCTTTTATCAACAGCAGCAATAATCAGAGCAAATATTCACTGATAAAAGAATGGTGTTTGACATGTAAATATATGCTTTTCATAACAGTTCCACAGCTGGTAAATGCCTTTAAAAAAGGATAGAATTTAAACCTGGTTCAATGTTTCTGAAGCAGAAACACGTGAAACTGAGTCTGAACTCACATTCAGCTGCTTTTACTCAGAAATCATGTCACCATGATCCACTGAGTGGTGCTCCTCACCCTTCTTCTCTCCTCCTCTTCTCTTTCCTTTCTTCAGATCAAGCCACAGTTATTGATTAGAAATATCTCATCAGCATATTTGTGCTCCATTATTCTTGTAGTTCATTGTGCTGGTCTGTGCACTTTCTTTCTCTTCTGTAGATGTTTGCAGGCCAGAGCTTCCAGAGCTTCATGCTGACCTGGAGTCTCAACCTTTGACCACCTCAGTGTCTGCTGTCTACATTTGTTTATATAGTCATCTCTGTAGTACACCATGTATCATTCATGTGTACATAAAACACTTAGTTATCCATATAACAACTAATTACTATTAATATAACTTGTCTTTCATACCACTGACAATATATCTGTATCTCTCAATGTTTTTCATCCTCTCTTTCCTATCTTCCTTTTCCTGCTCTACCCAACTGGTCTTCAGCAGGAGGGTCCCCCCTTATGATCCAGGTCTTGATCAAGGTTTCTTCCGTCTTGAGGAGTTTTTCTTGCCACTTTTTGGTTCAATGTTTTTTCCTGCTAGACAAGTTTTTATCTGCCTATGTTTACATAATAATTGCTCAGGGGTCATGTTCTGGGCCTCCAGAAAGCACCTAGATCCAATTTGTATTATAACAGACAATCTATAAATAACAGTAGATTGAACTGAGACCTACCCAAACATGGTCCCAGCACTATTATGGACCCTTCTGCACATTAAGCCACATTGTCTGAGGTAAAGCTACTTATTTTTTAGGCTTCTTGAAGAACTTGTCAGTTGATGCACTTGTTTATTTCATGTGAAAAAAACGAGTGAATTTGATAGCTGGTAGTGAAATATTGTGATACGTCAGCTTTATAAGTTTGATTAACTGTCTGATTTTACTTGTACAGCACTTCTTGTACATTCAATAACTATATACTCAGCTAAAGCCTTTTCTTTTTTTTTTCAATGACTCCTCAGTTTTTGCACTTCTAATTCATGTTTGTGTGTGAATACAATAATTCTGTAAAATCTGAGGTTTAATTTGCACATCTTTTCATTAACTAAATTTGAGAAATTTTAAAATTTTCCACACTTTGGGCCACAGCTTGTCATTAATGATGGTGGGTCCTGAAGCCAGACTGGTGTAGAACCACTGCTCTAGATCAGGGGTGCCCAAAGTCGGTCCTCGAGGGCCGGAGTCCTGCAGGTTTTAGATGTTTCCCTGCTTCTTCACACCATGATACAAGTGGCTGTGTCATTGACAGACTTGTTCAGACCTTGATGACAACCTGTTAATAACCTTTAATTAGAATCAGGTGTGTTGTAGCAGGGAGACATCTAAAACATGCAGGACTGTGGGTCTCGAGGACCAGGGTTGGCCATGGCTGATCTAAAACATCCAGGACAGTGGCCCACGAGGAGTGGAATTGAGAAACACTGGATAAACAGATAAGTTAAATGTTGTTTATCTAAAGGGGTTTTTTGTTTGTTTTGTTTTTGTTTTTTTGTTTTTTTTGCACAGCTTATCAGGTCACCAAAGCCACATTTATAGGAAATAAATGAGGCTGAAATAATTTTGACTGACTTAGATTGTGTCAGAAATGAGTTACATGAAAACACGCTCATGTAAATTTCCCAGCTTGGAGGATCTCAACATCCAGTGGCTGATTGTTTCCAGGCTCGTCTCCTCCTTCGTTCAGGCTGAAGGAAGGATGATTGAGGTAGAGATGAAAGGCCGAGGTAAAACCAGGCATGCTTCAGACGGTTTTGCCCATTTGAAGCGGATGCACGCGGACCGTTTCAAAGACGTCTGGGAACTGAATGGCCGGTGGCTCAGAGTTGCCATGGCAGCCATGTGCTGCGTTATCCAAGCATGCTCTGGCAGGAATATAATTAGATAAAAAAGCTAAAGCACATCCAATATTTGACTGGGCAACAGATGGTGAAATGATGGTTTGTTGCTTCAGAAGGCACTAACTGTCCTTCTGTCTATCAAGGAAGTGAATTAAATTAAACAAACTCGCATCTCTTTCTCATTTTCAGAACCTAATCATCGAAAGCCCTGTTGCTAAATGTATTGATTTAGTATGATAGTATGATGTTTCCATGTGTTGCTGAGGTCTTTCTGGTATTTAGTCTGTATTATGACCTGGCCTGCTCAGAGCTGAAGGTTGTTTTGCTGTTTCAACATCGGTGCCAGACCTATCGGTCAATCATTTTGACCAGTAAACCAGACTTGAGACCTTTGAGAGCCAGACTCACACCTGGTAAACCCTGCCCTCTAAACCTGCAAGAAACAAAGAGAAGGAGCAGATGTGCATTGATCCTTCCTCATGGAGATGTCTGCTCTACACAACAAGCTGTATTGATGTCCTAGAATTGCTTTTAAAGGCAGACAGATTGATATAATGGCATTGTCGTCAACCCTCCGGGACCAGACTTTTGCTGCTGGAGTCTGATTGACTGACCCCTGGTCAATCTTTTTATTTACATCCTCCTTCCTTGGTGTTTGTGCTGAGACTGGATAGTTAATGGATGCACCATCGTATGAGGAGGGCGGAGTCATTTTCTAAATCAGCCCGCAAACAGGAAATTGACCCTTGTTGCTCTCACAGTTGATTTTTACAGCAAACACATTAATGCAATTGATTTTGTGTCAGCTGTAACCTGTAAAACCGATGTGATGGTATTCTCAGTTTCTGTTTGCCAACATTGACTTTACTGCCTGAAGCTTCAACTGTGTGTATCAACCTTTGTTTATGTGTGATAATAGTTTGTTGACAGCATCGATCTTCCTTCCAGCTTTATGTTTATGAACCTTTAGGCACTGAAGGAATCTTTCTTTTCCATTACTTTCCAACAGCCAATAAAAGAACCTTTTCACTGCTTTACTAGTTAACAAAAGCTAAGCCAATACAAGGGCAAAAAAAAAAAAAAAAAAATCAAGTGGGCAATCATAACTACCTCCTTACTACCTCCACGAGATTTAAGAGTCCACATACTTCCAATCATCAGTCCTTGATTAACTGATCCTCAGCAGGTCCACAGACCTCTATGAAAGTAAGTGTTTAGGTAGTTTGCTGGTTTGTAGCATTCAGGTGTGTGTCAATGCAATCCCAAGAGGGAAAGACATCAGCAAAGAAAAAAGAGACATGATTACTGCTGCCAATTAGTCTGGAAAGGGTTATAAACAGGGGTGCACACAATCCTCGAGGGCTGGTGTCTTGCAGGTCTTAGATGTTTCCCTGTTTCAATTCTGATTCTAATTAAAGATCTTCATGAGCTTGTCATCAAGGTCTGGAAAAGTCTTTTAATACATAGCCGTGTCTATCAGGGTGTGCTGAAGCCAGGAAACATCTCTCAGGGCATCTCATAGGGCACTGGCCCTATGTGCACCCCTGTTTATAAAACCATTTCCAATCAGTTTAGAGTTCAGTTCTCTACACTGAGAAAGATTATTAAGAAATAATTCAAGACTCTGGTCAATTTACCCGAGGATCAGATTAAATAAACCAGCATATTTCTGGAACAATGTCCTCAAAACATAATAGAGACTAAAGTACAGACATTTGGTCTGAATGTTCATCATCATGTCCAGAGAAAACCAAACACAGAATTTCAGCAAAAAAATCTCAGACCCACTGCCATGCACGGTGGTGGAGGGATGATGGTCTAGTGTTGATTTGCAACAGGACAATGGTTCCAAACACAGCAGCTGGAACCTTAAAGTCTAAGTCCAGATCTCCACAAACTGCAGGTCATATTGAGGATGTTAACTGTTGAAAGTTCACAAAATGAAAAATAAATCCTTTCTTTTTAGTCTTTTATTCATTAGCTCTTCCACATACAAGACATGCTAGTGTACATTAAATGGCTGGTTTTAATTCAGTCAGTTTTATTTTAGTGGGCTAAAAAAGGTACTCAGTTATATTTATAAAAAGCATCAAATCCAGTGTCAGTAGAGCACATTTCCCAACCCTGATCCTTGGGGCACACTGCCCGGCAGGTTTTAAATGTTTCCCTACCTCGTCACAACCTGATGCAAGTGGCTGTGCCACTGACAGAGTTGTTCAGACCTTGAAGACAACCTGTTAATGATCATTAATTAGAATCGGTTGTTTTAGAGCAGGGAAAAATCTAAAATATGCAGGACTGTGTGCCCCGAGGACTGGAGTTGGGAATCACTGCAGTAGTGGAATGGCAGGTTTCTTCACTTCCTGGAATGCTTGAGATTAGCCAGCTAGATGTAGCCTCTTGGAGAACTCTCCAACATGGAAATCTGACTGACAAAGCCTGTTACACCACTTACACTTCAGAATAATGGTTTTTTAAAACCCTAACTGAGATGTACATCAGTATGTTAATTAAATGCGTAAGAGTTCAGATTTTAATCACTGACGGGAGAGGTAACAAGAGGGAAAAGCAGAATAAGAGAAATGCAAGTATGTAATTTAGTGAGGAGATCTTTCCAGAAGATGTTCAAAGAAGAAGCTGAGGCATTTTAAATTAGACTGGTCCCCCTTCTGCAGGCCTTTATCAGTAATTACATTACTCATCTCTAAATCATGCTGTCATCATGCTTAATCGAGCAAAAATTGGACACATAAAAAAAATAATTAAGGTGCCCTTTTCCATCAAAGTAATTCGTTAATAAATATCTATCTACAGACATGTTTGAGGGTTTTTTTTTATTTCCACTGAGAACATTTAAAGCAACTTTTCTTCCAAGGACACTCATTACACTCAAGACTGAACTTCTGAAAAGAAATGGGAGGTTTTTTGGCAACCAAGAAACTAAATGTGAGATGGATCTTTATCTCCTTGATCTACTGTACAATGAATGCAGTGTTTGATATTTCAAGGAGCATTTGATTCAGTTAATTACTGTTTTTATAATAAATGCCTTCTTGTTACAAATCTGTCTAAATCACACCAGTTGATCCAAAAATTAACAAATTGTTATAACGAGCAGACTTGAAGGTCGTCTGGAACATGCTGACAAGTTACCTATTTTAACTTGGCTTAACTCAGGGGTCTCGAACTCCAGAGAGCCCATGTCCTGCATGTTTTACATGTTGCCCTGCTTCTTCACACCATGACACAAATGACTGTCATTGAGAGAGTTGTTCAGACTTTGATGACGACTTGTTCAGAACCATTAATTAGACTCAAGTGTGTTGGTGCAAGGAAGCATCTTAAACTTGCTGGACACTGGCCTTCGAGGACCGGAGCTCAACACTTGTGCTCTAGGCCAGTGTTTCTCAATTCTAGTCCTCATGGGCCACTCTCCTGGCTGTTAATGACCATTAATGAGAAACAGGTGTGTTGGAGCAGGGAACCATCTAAAATCTGCAGGACTCCGGCCCTCGAGGACCGACTTTAGACACCCCTGATCTAGGTGATTCCAGAATTAGCCAGGTCAGAGTTTCTGTCCATGAATGAAGGTAATTGTTGTCTGCTCTTAGCAAAGCTAAACAGGCAACAGTCTGGACCCTTCCAGACCAACCCAGAGCAAGTCCCATTGCTCAATTTTAACAATTAACAAAACAAAACATATTGTTGGGTCTTTATTCACAGCTCAGAAGTCAAGCCAGTGTATTGCTAAGGGTTTAGTAGCTACCCACCAAATACAGGACATCCATGCATGTCTTTTGTGGTCAGTCCATCATTGTCTTTATTAACCTCACAACTAAAAAACAAAAGAACAATCCGGGCTTCTGCAGGAAGCTTCAGCAAAGCCATCTTCTCCTCTAGACATGTCCAGATCAAACCAGAGACAGCTGTGGGGGACTTGTAGTACATTAACAACAATAAACCAAATTGTCCAGACAGGTAGCCAGGCAGCAGCAATGGATGCACCACTGTTGTGGTTTGGATTCTTGCAGGCTGATCTAGAAGGGTCCGTATGTAGCTGGCAGGGCTGACTCATGGGCCACAAGCTGGCTACCAAGTGGCTAAAAGCCCATGGCCAAAGACCTGCTAGCAAAGATCAAAACCAACCAGCAACAGGTATCAGAAAAAAAGCTCAGTATAGACAACATCCTATTGTTTCCAAACACACTCATTCAGGGCTGACTGCTGAATTAAACACAAACTTGATGGGTTAAAAGGTGACATGTGGACCCTCCATTGAGTGCTGATAACTATGGTTTCAACCCCCCCATCTGGGAAAGTGGAGCAAGATTTACCAGGCAGCATGCTTAAGAGTCTGGAAATAAACCAAGGAAAGAGAGTGCAGAGCTGTTTCCATAGCAACGCTAGCAAACTACATCCACTCAGGCACACACTTCCTGAGCAGGAAGACAATTACAGCAGCTGCTGGAGCATCACAGGCCACTTCAGAACCATGTCTTGGACCTTCACAAGCATGACAGACCAACGGTGTTGTGTTTTAAAGGAAGGTTGGATAATGGAATTATTAATATCCTTACAAGCAGCACGAGTGTCTTTCATC
Organism: Zenarchopterus dispar; assembly: GCA_028564865.1. NCBI lineage: Eukaryota > Metazoa > Chordata > Actinopteri > Beloniformes > Zenarchopteridae > Zenarchopterus > Zenarchopterus dispar. The sequence continues at coordinate 691 of JAOWBL010001521.1, read as the reverse complement.
ACACACATACAGCTTCAATATTGTATTTTCTTATCATCCTTTCTTTGTTTTAATCCTAATTAGCAGACCCTCATGCTCATCTTCTGAAGCCAGAAGGGCACTGAAGTCTGTTTATTTAACCCAGGCATCAATTCTTCCACTCACTGGCCTCAAAGCCACCAAATCCACTTCATTATTCAGTCTTTGAACTTTAGCAGTACTGGAAATGTGTCAGATCAAGAGAACCTGAAACATCTGCATAAGTTCGACGTCTCTTATCGAAGCGATCCTCAAGAACCCTGAATTTTTAATCAGTTCTGACTTTTTAGATACAGGCTTTTGCTTTATTACAGTCATTAGTGCTACTTCTATGTCATTTTACAAAAGTGAAACCAAGTGAAAAAGGAAAAAGGTTGTTCAGTCAATCCAAAGTACCTCAGACTCAAAATTTTTTCCCTTGCCTGTTGTCTGTTTCTCCTGGCAGCAGCTTCTCCAGCTGTGTGGCTCTCCAGGTCAACCTGGATCCTTTCAGACTGACTGACTTTGTAATGACTTCCGCAGGGACCCTGCTCAGTCAAGCACTGGCTAGTTGAGGGTCTCAGGGATGCCAAAATGATGTCTTATAAATTACACATATGTACATGTGTGTGTGTGTGTGTGTGTGTGTGTGTGTGTGTGTGTGTGTGTGTGTGTGTGTGTGTGTGTGTGTGTG